>JAVYIG010004853.1:0-150442 GCA_035222895.1 Strongylocentrotus droebachiensis
GTACACAGTGGATGAGCTTTAAATCCCGTCTGTACTAGTTTGGCCAGGGGGATTAGACCTCCCTGCAAGGTCACTGACATGTGGTTATCTCATCAAATCAGCTCTCAACTAACATTTTAAAAAGAGGATCATGGGGAACTAACAGGCACCGATTATCCTTGTTTGCTATATAGAGGGCGCAAGTAGCTATTAGTAGTGCAGTGGGGCTGCCTTAAGTCAGGCCTCAAAGCCCAATTTTTTTCTTTAAGCAAAATGTGTAGTAATGATTATTGGAGGAGCGGGCTCCTTTGAATGTTTAAAACAGATAAATGGCGCCATACAAGTGCTGTGAATGTCAAATAACTTTTATTAGGCCCACGGCACTCAATATTTTACACCCAAGCGAAATTAGTTCCCGCCCTCTAACGCTGACTAAGATATTGTACTTCTCCCACCCCCACACTCGCTCCCATCTGCGTAATGTTTGCGGGTTTTTTTTTTTTTTTTTGGGGGGGGGGGGGGGTCTTCTTTTTCTTTTTCCCTTTCCTTAAAGAATCAGATTTCTTTTTTCTTTCTTTTTCTAAACATATTTGTCAACGTACCTGAAGTTAAATCATATTTAAACATACTTTTGTTTATATATTTTTTTACTAGTTATTATCAAGTAGTTATTAAAGGAAATACATTTAACAAAATTACTAAATTATGCATACCCCTTGTAAATTTGACGCGTCCTGTGTTTGTTGTAACTCAAGAATGAAAGGTAGACTGGTTGAATTAGGGCCTTTGTTAAATACTTTTAGATGTCAGATGTAAGTCACATTCTCAAGAAACATCAATCTGAATAAATCACTTTCCACAAACCTTGTACAACTTCAAAACTTAGTAAGAGTATGAATTATTTAGTTGTTTACTGTTTTTAAAAAAAAAAATCGATACCCAATGATCTGTTGCACCAACCACACGATAGTAATAATGGGAGGGCATTGCCATAGCTACAACCCCTCCAATATTCCCCTCGATCAAGGGCCCGCATTCCCCCCCCCAAAAAAAAATTTATCTACATAGGAAGACCCGCTTTTTAATTTGAACGTGCTATTTACACGTTTATGTGAAAAATCATGTAATCACATGCTAATACAATTGAATTGAATGATCGAACTACTTAGCTTTTTTAATGTTGATCTCGGTGATCATTCAAATTCGCTCGAAATTGAATGATCGCATCGTTAAATCGGATGCAATTTTGATAAGATTGGGCGGGAAGACCTTAATAATGATAATTTTAACATTCAATAATGAGAGAAGGTAAACAAAATATTAAAAAACACATGCACGCACACACCCACATTCACGCAAAATACGCACATACTCACACACTTTACAAAAAATTGTAATTTTGTTTTATTCCTCCAAATTTGTAATACAAACAAAAGCATACAATTGAATAAAATAAATGAACGTTTACAATATTACTATGTATTGCTTAAACATAAACAGAATTAAACAAAAACTCATTTGTAGTGTATATAACTTAGTAATAAAGTACACTTAAAGTACATAAACATAATGTATAAGTCAATTGTACGTTATTCACTAATTAAAGAAAAAACACCTTAAACAAATCTTGAGGTATTTTACTGGTGCAATGCCAGCTCCACCCTGCCCCTCCCTCCCTAACACAAACACACACACACACACACACACACACACACACAACTCATTCAGTGGATGTCTGCTAACATTCTCAACTGAAGAAAAATATACTAAATAATTGAGTTAACCAGGCCGCAAATAGAGTTACACTTTAGCAAGCTCACGGTGGAGAGGAAAAAAAAAATCTTAATTAACCCTAAGCTGCTCCCACTTTAGAAAATGTAATTCCAGCTTTCCCATTCTAATGGCTATTTTCTTTTCCTCATCCCTATAATTAAAAATGCTTTTCTTTATCTTTTCTAAAGTTGGTACTTCCCCCCTCCCCACTCCCGATCTTGACATAAATAAAACATACTTCACCCAAAAAATTATAGTATTACATATTTTTATTCTGTATGAACTGCCTGCCAACCCAACAAATATATCTCGCCATTCTAAATCTTTAATTTCATCTAACTCCAAATTTTGTAATAAAGCCTGCCATATCCTTTGAACCCTCCCGCAAGATAAAAACAAATGTTTATATGTTTATATTTCCTGTTTACTAAACGAACATAAATTATCGACAACAAAACCAAATCTATAAAGATGCTCATTAGTATGGCTCCATGAATTAATCTAAATTGAAATTCTCGTTGTTTTCTAATGAGTATAGTAATTTTTGGTCTAACAAATATTTCTTTTAATTCTTTATCTATAAAATCATACTTATTTTGCCCATCCCTTACCTGCAAATCATACGTTTGCTGTATTTATGAAATAATCATAAATTGTACTTTAACCCACATCTAAAAACTTTATTTTTTTTACCTGAAATAAAATAAAAAATATTATAGTTTAAAACATCAACCTCGAGGAATTGTATTAAAGGTAATACAAAGTTTTGGGAATTTTTGAAAATTAGGTGGATACTGATCTTTACAATTTTGATATACAGTGCGTCCCAGAAAAAACGAAACCGAGAAGTATCGATGTTCTATCATAACTTAATCACAACTATAATTAATGAATGATACATATTTGGAAAGCTTAGAGTCTCCTCTTTCATGTGATGCTACTCAGATAATGCATATTTCACGCATGAGTGATTAAAAGCAATTTGAAGGAAGGAAACCAAAAAGACATTTGGCGGGCGGTTTCTGAATTTCGAAGAAAAATTCACATTTCTAGAAAGTTGAGTTTCTGCCCTTTCATATGACACCTCAATCAGCAAAAATGAGCGAGGAATGACAAAGTTCTGTTTGTTTAAAGTAGTGCTTGCATTTCCATAATTTGATTAAACGAATTCGTTTTTACTTGCTGCCTGCCGTATCAATAAACGAAATTAACAAAAGACTTAACTCCGTTTCGTCGACAATCAACGGTAGACGAGAGTCTTCATGCATGGCTGATTGTCAACGAAACGGAGTTAAGTCTTTTGTCAAATCTGCTTTTTGCTACGGCAGGCACCCAGTGAAAACGAATTCGTTTGTTAAAATTATGAAAATGTAAGGGCTACTTTAAGCAAACAGAACTTCGTTATTCCTGGCTCATTTTTCTTGATTGAGGTATCATATGAAAGAGCAGAAAATGAACTTTCTAGAAATATGAATTTTTCTTTGAAATTCAGATACCGCCCGCCAAATTAGTTTTTGGTTTTCTTCCTTCAAATTGCTTTTAATCACTCATGCATGAAATATGCATCACGTGAGTAGCATCAACTGAAAGAGGAGACTCTAAGCTTTCCAAATATGTATCATTCATTAATTATGGTTGTGATTAAGTTATGATAAAACATCGATACTTCTCGGTTTCGTTTTTTCTGGGACGCACTGTATTTGAATGCCCCTGTGGATGTATTAAAGGCACAAGAAAATTTAGCCCCTAAAACACTTCTGCTGTCGAGAAAAATTGAATATAACAATGTACCGGTGCTCCCGGTAAATTTTGATGAATTTCAAATAGCGCCTACGACCGTACACTGGTAGCTGCGACCATGAAAATCTCAGAATATGTAGTTGTGATAGATAATTTCCAAACGGGAATAGCTAATCGGTCGATTTTAGTCAAGAAACATTGTTTTATAGCTTAATTAATATCTTGACCTTGTGAGGGAGCTATTCAACATGAAGAGTTTATTATTTACAATTTCATAACTTTAGACTCGATTTCAACCGCGACAACGATCACTGAATATTGTAGGATCGCATATGCTTTCAATATACTCATTTGAACCAAATTCATGATCCCATACCAAAACTTTGTATTACCTTTAACCAACACGCGCGCACACACACACACACACACACACACACATGTAGGATGATGTGTAGGGTGATAACCCCAGGCATCTAAATCGTAGACTAGAGTAAACAAAAAATGAATGTAACAGTAATTGTAGAATACAATCAAATGATCTCCATAATGTGGAATAACGCATGACTACTTGAAAATAGTTCAACATAATAGAATCCTCAGATCGTTAGGGACTCTATTGTACATGTATTCTTTGTGAGAATCAACATTAATTACTTTGATAAAAATAAATATAAGTAAATATATATAGCGCATTCTGCTCCCTATACGCTAATGATGGTAGTGCAGAATAATAGTATTCTAAAACACAACTACAATTACAAAATATAGCCATGATAATTGCTATACATTAAACTTGAAATGCGAAAAGAGATAAATTTAAGGCACATTGTATTATTTACATTTATTTAATAGGACCTACACCATAACGTATGACAGCCTAACAATTGATATGCAAATATTATTATCAATTTATATTACAATACATGAATAAGAATGACATAATTCATCATGGTTAAATTCAACAATAATGAATTCAACTATGTATAGTTAGTCATGTGTCCAGCAAAATAGACTTAGGCCTACATGTAAATTAACGACGTACGTCATGCTTTATAATCTAATCAATGCAAACAAAATAATCAGTTTCAGTAAACAATATGTGGCGTTAAACAATATGCCACTCACACTGGAATAATTGATATTGAGAGATCATGTCTGAAATGAATCAATACAACTACTTATACTAATACCACCACAGCAATAATATCAACAAGACATTAACTACACCAACAACAAGTATTCTTTATTACTACTGTACTACTACTACTACTCTACTACTACTACTACTACTACTACTGGAACCTATACTAATTCTATATAATGACACATTTTGCTTCTTTGCATAATGCGGAAATGTCCCAATGTACTTTTACCATGTTTACAGATAAGTCACTACAGAAATACATTCCGAAAATTAGGCTTAATGCTACGTGAATTATACTTAATAGTGGTCTTGCAGTGGTCTTGAACTTGTAGAAAATAATCTGCATGGATAAATGACATTCATATACAAACACACTCCTTTGTATTGCCATCGATCATTTGGCTACGTTATTTACAAATTATAACCATACAAAACTGAAAACTCATATATATATATATATATATATATATATATATAAATGTCAGACAAGATATAATTTCCCTTTCCAAATTAAGATTTAACAAATACAACAAAATAACTTTTACGTAACACATGCAAGAGTTCATACATAAAACATATTAGATAAAAAAGAATACAGTGTTACATTTGTGAATGAAATGTGGTCTTCATTTGTCCTTTTTACAAGGGCCGTGAAGAATACATGACTAGATACATTTATTTAATATTATATTTGAGGATACATCTTTAATAGAAAGATTTACCATAAAACCCTTGTGTTTGTATAAAATCAGATAAGAACTGGTATTAAAATTATCGCCAGTTTGCACATCTCAATTATAAAACGGTTTCTTTGTTTACAATCCAAATATTGAGTTGTATCCATGTTCATTAATATAAATCAAACTAAATAAAACATTTCTTTCCAAAAATACTTTCCAATGTTAACGAGAGGAAGTATGTTGAGCATATCTCACTCTTCTTATGTTTCTCTATCCACCTTTCCTTTTTACTCTTTCCTACAGCGCATAAAGACATATTGTAATATGCGCTATATAAATACGGTATATTATTATTATCATTAAAAAAAAGGAACAAATATCAGAGGTGAAAAGGGGAATTTCTCACACCTGAAAAGAGGCACTCACCAGAGATTGAAGGGGGCACTTATGATTGTGATAGTGGCAATCATTGGGGGTGAAGAAGGGGCATTTTTTAAAAAGGAAAAGGGGCACTTATCAGAGGTGAACAGGGGCACATCAGAAGGGAAAGGGGGCAATTATTGCAAAAGAAAAGAGGCACCTGTCAAAGTAAAACGTGGACCTGTCAAATGTTATTAGGGGCAATTATCAAAGATGAAGGGGGCACTTCTCAGAGGTTGTAAGGGGTACTTCTCGTACCTGAAAAGGGAAAAAGGGCACTTATGAGAATCGAAAAGGGACACCTGTTGCAAAAGAAAAGGGCACTTTTCAGATTTTGATAGGAGCATTTATCGGATGTGAAATGGAAAATTTATGAGAAGGTGAAGGGGATATTATGAAACAAATGGTGGTGCAATTATCACAAGGAAAAGGGGGCACTTATTGGAAGAGGAAGGGGCAGTTCTTGACAAAGGAAAAGGGGCACTTGTCCTATGTAAAAAGGGACACTTTTGGTGTTCCGCCTCTGCTATAAGGAGTATGATGTGAATTATGCACTCTCCACTTCAGCCTATATTTCCTGTTTGCGTGCAAAAGATCGTCTGATTCGTGTGATTCGTCAGATCGAGTACGGTGTCATCTACTTCATGGCATGTAAAAATATTTACTGACGTGAGAGAAGGAGAGAAAGAGAGAGAGAGCGAGAGAGAGGTATAAATGCGTGCATCATCAAAGAAGCAGCGCTACATCGACATGTCCACGTAGAGCAGTAGACGGAGGACAAAGAATCATAAAATAAATACCTACAGTTTATCACTTCGATAATCCAGCCTATATTTACCAATGGGTACATTGGAATATCCATAATTATTTATTTCCTTTGGAATAATTGTTTTACGTACACGCCCCCTGTCAACTCTGTGTTACATTTTACACAGATTGATTTATGTGAGATCATTATTGGTACATAATACCAGTTCCTATCACTCTCGATGTAAACGGAAATACACAAATAAAAATTGTAACTAACACATTGGTTATAATTATGTCAATAATGTGAAATAATTCCCCCTCCCCCCTCCCGAGACGAGAAATATCTACATGCTTGTTAGATATTCAAGAAATATTTTCATTTCTGCATATCTATACACATGCATGGCCTTTTGAGCAGACCTCGCGTCTGAATGAATCTCGGAAACATTGGCATGAGGAGACGAGCACGCGTGATTCCGCTAATCTAACACTAGACCTAATTTTTGTTGCACAGTCACCCCGTGTTCACACACAACAAATTCATCGTATAACTGTCCCGAAACGGTATAGTTCGCTTCGGGAAAATTATACGATGAAATTGTTTGTGTGTGTGTGTGTGTGTGTGTGTGTGTTTACGCTTACTAACGATACGTCGTACGGCGAAACATCGTATAACGAAACGCGGGTCTGGGCATCGTTTCGAAATAGAACTCGATAAAGAATCACGGAATGTGTTGTGTGTGGACGATACTAGTATAACTGGTCGAGCTAGAACGGTATAACTGGGCGGGGTTAACGTGACCGTGTGCGAAAGGAGACCTGACCTCTTATTTCCGCTTCCGTTTAATGACCGCCGGAGCAAGCTGCGCACCTATACGACGTTTCGCCTGTAGAGTTTCGCGATTACTTTCTTGTGTGTGTGGATGCCCTGGAATGTATACGATGATTCTTTATACGACGTTTCTTGTGTGTGTAGACGCCCTGGAATTTATACGATGATTCTTTATACGACGTTTCTTTTTATAGTTTCGGGATAACAAAATTTGTGTGTGGACACGCTGTCAGTCAGTAAGTCGTTAAAGTTGAAAAAAGAGGAAGGAGGCTTTATTGCACACTCTCCCTGAGGAAAAAAAATACATGTGATCGTGCGTTTGATACACATGCACTGATTATCGCAGAGGGTTTAAGAGACATGCAATCAAACATACATGTCACGCTGTCATTAAAGGCTATGCATTATTAAGTGTTGAAGTTAAAGTTCTAAGGACTTACCCACGTGGTTTGCCTTGCACTACCTCCACCTCAATGCAAGCAATGGCGACATCATTCATGCTCTCATCTGTCCCGCATCTTATGAATCTACCAGTATCAAGATAGACGGAATACAACATTATCGAAATTAAGTGATAAGGGATCTGGGCATGTTACCGGAGTTAACAATGTTTGGAAGATAGCTGTTAACAATGATGTATTTAAAAAAAAAATCATTTGGATCCCTCGATCGGTCCCTCCATAGCATTTAGGCCTACTGGGGTACTAATTTAAGTCTTGCTTTTGGTAAATTCAAATCAAATGATACATTTATGTACCATCTAACTTTCCAGTGGGTAGTTTGCTTTAGCTTGCCACTATCAATGTAAACCTTTAATCTTCCTCGAACACGTCAGCTGTACTAGAGTAATGATTAGTTGTAGCCATAATGAGCATGACAAGATAACATTTCACAATATGCTTGTCATGGACTTGGTACAATTGTCAATTTCTAATTTCCAGTTAAAAATGCACTATTCTGAGAGAAAGGGAGAGAGACAGAGAAGGGAGGGGAAGGGAATGAGATGGAGACAGAGAGAGAGAGAGAGAGAGAATTAAATGAACATATTCAATCAAGTGTTGCTATCTGTAAGTTCAAATCAAACGAAATAAAATCCACTCAAACACTGAGATATATATATAGAGAGAGAGAGAGAGAAAAAAAAGAAGTAAAAGAGATGGTGTGAGGTAGAGAGAGAAAAAGAGGAACATACTCACTTAAAGGGATAGTTGAGTTATTGTTAAAGACCGCAAATACCTTCAAAGTGCATGGTTATGGCTCTTATTCTTATTTATGACATTTCTAGTGCCCTTTGAGGACCTAAAATTGATATGAAGGTAATTTTAGACCCCAAAATGTGTGAAATTTAAATTAAATATGATCAACCCAGATCACCTGCACTTTCAAAAATATGGTGACCGTTAAATAATTAATTGATTGATAACAACAATTCACGGGCCGACTGGTTGTGCTTAAAACCAATGCGAAAAGCCAACAAAAGCCAACATTGGCATCGGCTGGAATAAAACGTATAAGGCGCTATCTCGTTTTTTTTCAACGGCTGGTTCAAAATTATCGAATAATTGTGATGCCCCACTAATATTATATGGTTATATGTATGGATAATTTAGCCGTCTCTGAAACGATTTCGATATTTAAATTGTATGTTCTTTCAAATTTGACACTAAGTCTAGCGCCCTCTGCAACAAAACTAAACTAAACTTTAAAAAAAAATTATCCCTTTAAATTAAATTAAAAAAACATTTTCCTTCCGTTTTTCGTATCAACAAAATACTCACATATAATGACTTCGAGACATATATTATGCAAAGTAAAAAAGGAAAGGATAGAGAAAGAAAAACCTAGAGAGTGGAAAATTGAAAGGGAAAATGTCAAAGTGTTCTTTTAATAAATGACATAATGTCTTACTTGATGGTCGTTAGATGTTTGAGGTTGCGAGGTGATCTGAAAGCTTGTAAGATTAGTTCCATCTTACTGTTACCAATGGCAAGATCGCTGAATGTCACCTTGACAAGCTGAGGGCAGATCTTCAGGAGGACATTGGGTAGTGAAGTGGGCTCCTCGTGGAAATCAGCAGGTCGATCTCTGTTCTCATCTGTTTGAATGGTGAGTTCTGTTGCTCCGGGTAGATTGATCCTCTTGATGACGTCATAGGTGATCGTGTCCCATACCTGTATAGTGACCCTCTTTACATTGTCAAACATGGGACCACAATCCTGCCATTTTCGAAGTGTGTCATCACCCACTGTCAGGGCAGTCAGTGTGTGACTCGTGTTACCACTCTGATCGTCCTCCAGAACAGACTGATGAAATTAAGTGAATAGCAAAGTAGCAATTAATGTATAATTGCCGGTAGATGGGTTTTGGGGCAACAGTGTATGTCCGATTTCCAATGTGAATTTTGTAGATCAATGGGTGTTCCTTACAACAACAAAATAAGATAAAATGTTCTGCCGTGCATTTAAGTTGTTGTTTATTGTTGAATATTATTGGGGTGTGGGTGTGATCCACATGCTAGATGTCAAGTTTTAATCTGTTATAATAGTAACATTGTATTGAATATTAAAACAGTTGCTGACATTACACTAATTTAACATATTTATAAACATTACATCATGATACAATCATGCAATCCTCATTCATTTACAAAGGCAATACGTTTTTCTGACATTTTATTGAAATAGTGCTTTGAAAATCCAATTTTACCTAACATAAAAATGTGAAAACAAATAAACATGGAACACTGGAGCAGTTTTCTAAGGGTAACATAAATAATACAAACGGGGACGAAGAGATTCGATTTTTTTTTCTCATTTTGTTAGGTTATAGAATAAAAGTACCTACTTCCTCTTTTGTACTAATGGGGAAAATGAAATCGTCCACTTGCGTCTGACTATATAGAAAAGAGTACACCTCCAGTAAAACAAAACATGTAATGATTTGATAACAGTCCTAAAATATATTATCAATTCAATACCTTTGCGGATGATGCCATCGATGACAATGTTGAGTAGAAGACATCGTGATACTGACCGCCGAGTGTCAGGTCCTTCAGATGAGTCATCTTACAGATGAACTGAGCGAGATCACGTGATGCAGAGGAACGTTCACAGAGATCCCAAGAGTGGATGTAAAGAGTCTCAATCTGTTATGATAGTAACATTATATTGAATGAATAATAACTAGCATTCCATTAAAACTGTATACAATATTCAACAATCTGTTTAATTCAATGTCAATATTGTTGCCAAAATGAAAAAAAAAACTTGTCATAATCACATATATTTTGTAATGAGCTATAAGTCTTGATACCTGAAATAAGCACTAATGGGTGTTTATTCATCATTGATAGGTAATGACAGAGATGATCAATAGGCTTTGACGGATCCAATCGGGACTGGGGATAAAAATGGATGGTATTTTCTTAATCATATTGACCTGTTTACTGGGGAAATAGTGATTTGATAAAAACCTTAACAAATATGATCAATTCAATACCTTTCCAGATGATACCATCGATGACGATGTTGAGTAGAAGTCATCGTGATACTGAGTGTCGAGTTTCAGGTCCTTTAGATGAGTCATCTTGCAGATAAACTGAGCGAGATCACGTGATGCAGGGGAACGTTCACAGAGATCCCAAGAGTGGATGTAAAGAGTCTCAATCTGTCATGATAGTAACATTATATTGAATGAATAATTACCAACAACTCATTAAAATTATAAGAAAAATTCAGCAATCAATGTTAATATTATTGCCACAATTTTAAAAATCTGAACACAATCACATTTTTTTTTAAAGTATAGAAGTACAAGTCTTGACAGTCACCCGAAATAAGCACTATTTTCAATAGTTCATGTATTCTTCTGAGACTGATATCATGGTGTTTATTCATTATTGATAGGTATTTACAGAGATGATCAATATGTTTTTGATTGATCCAATCGGGACTTTGGTATTTCGGTTAAAGAAAATGCTATTTTCTAGATCATTGTTGATCGGGCGCAATTCAGACCTCAACCACACTACTCTTGAAGAAAAACATGTGTTTTTAATCGCGGGAGAATCTAAACAGCCTGATTATGTTATCGACGAAATTACAATATTTTTAAAACATTACATCATAATACGCTTGCCATCTTCATTCATTTACAAAAGCAATACGTTATTCTGACATTTGACTGAAATAGTAGCTACTTTGAGAACCTAATTTTACATAACATTAATGTGTGAAAAACTATGGAACATAGAAAACTTTGCAGTTTCCAAAGGGATGCAGAATAATCAGGGGAATTAAGAGATGCGAGTCATCATTTTGTAGGTTTTAAAAGGGAAAAATAATCGTGTCATTAAAAGTTTAATAAAGACCCGATGAAAACAAAAAAGTTATACAATTTCGAAGGTGCGATCACTCAAACACGAATTGGCAACTCTGTGACGTATCTGGCGTGCTCTCCTCTCATGTGTCTCCTTTTTCTTCCATTTTGAGTACATACACTGTCGCTCATAAAGGTGGAATATTTTAGTTTTACCCCAATTTATGGAATTATTTTAAAAATTATTTAAAAATAATAGATCAAGATAATAGTATACATTCTCAGATTTTATTGAATAATAATTAGCCAATGTGTGTTTTGCGGGACTGCTAAAGCATGTGTATGCTACTATGCTTATTAACTAGGGGACCTACGCCCTGAAGTCATAAATGACAGTAATGAGGATAATGCCCCACAAAAGGGCACTACTATAGCACATCGACACGGTTTTGATCATGGGGCCTCACAGTTACGAGGCCATTATTTTGTCACTGAACCATGACTGTACGCAGCGGGGGCTTGGTTAGGGGGCAGTTTCCATTAAAAAAAAAACAGAAAATGCAATACATTTTCAATAATTTATTGCATTTTACCCCGGTCCCCAACATAAACAAATCCTCTGGACGACCATGCATCATGGCTCAATGCATGGATACACAAGACAAAAATTATGTTGGGAACCGGGGTAAAATGCAATAAATTATTGAAAATTTATTGCATTTTCTGTTTTTTGTTTTAATTTATGGAAACTGCCCCCTACCCTAGCCCCCGCTGCGTACAGTCATGGTTCAGTGACAAAGCAATCGCCTCGTAACTGTGAGGCCCCAGGATCAAAACCGTGTCGATGTGCTATATATTAGTGCCCTTTTGTGGGGCATTAATCCTCATTACTGTCGTTTAAGACTTAAGGGCATAGGTCCCCTAGTTGATAAGCATAGTAGCATGCACATGCTTTAGCAGTCACGCAAAAGACACATTGGCAAACTATTATTCAATAAAATCTGAGAATGTATACTATTATCTCGATCTATTATTTTAAAATTATTTTTAAAATAATTCTATAAATTGGGATTTAAAAAAAATATTCCACCTTTATGAGCGACAGTGTACCTCTTTACAGAGTATTATCGTACTATACTGGGGTGTATGCAGGTGGACCACTACACCAGGGTTTCCCCCTACTCTTATACGAATAGTGCCAGTTGCAGTGGGTTCTTAACGTGCAAAGTTAGTGACTCTTCTTTACATGGGGCCTCCATCTAACGTCCTATCCAAGGGACGGGGTCCTATCCGAGGGACTATATAACTACAAAAAAAATATTTTTCCCCTTAAAGGTAATACAAAGTTTTGGTATGGGGTCATGAATTTGGTTCAGATGAACATATTGGAAGCATATGCAACTTACAATATTCAGTAATCGTTGTCGTGGTTGAAATCTAGTCTAAAGTGATGAAATTGTAAATAATAAACTCTAGACTTGTGTTGTATAGCTCCCTCTCATGACTGATATTACTTTAGCTTTAAAACAATGTTGTGGTTTTTTACTACAATCGACCGATTTGCTATTCCCGTTTGGAAATTATATATCAGAGCTACATATTCTGAGATTTTCATGGTCACAGCTACCATGGAATGGCCTTAGGCGCTATTTGAAATATTTGAAATTTACCGGGAGCACCGGTAAATTTTGATTATTCAATTTCTCGAAAGCAGGAGTGTTTTAGGAGCTAAAGCTTGTAATACATCCACAGGGGCATCCAAATATAAATCCAATTTTCAAAATTTCCCAAAACTTTGCATTTCCTTTAAGAAATATTTCGATCATGCATTCACCCTAAATATAATTAGTGCAACTATGTGTTTATGTTATCCCTCTATAAAACAAATCTATTCCATAACCGATAGCTAAGACCGAATTGGAAAGGATCTCGCAAGATACGTCACAGCGTTATCAATTTGTGCTACACTGATGACATCTTCAAAAATACGTGACTTTCCTTTTTTTTCATCGGTATTGCTCAAACTTTCACAAAAGTTTTTCTCACATTTTTCTGTTTAAGTTAAAACCAACTTCCCCTTTATATTGAATATTTAGTCTCATCAGCAATTCACAATTGAAGTTGACCGCTCTCCTTAGCTATTCCGTAGCACTCCGAAGCGTCATATGAAATGAAAAATATGGTATATGTTATTCACTATCAATATTATAATCTTCACTCTGTTTTTGTATAATGACAGAAAGTTGACATTTCTTACCCACTTCGTAAAACGATTAACTTTTTCCACCTGTTTCCTCCTGACGGTGTAGCAATAGGGAGAGTAAAATTATTCACTTGCGTTTGACTATATAGGACAGAGTACAAAACATGTAGTGATTTGATAAGAGTCCTAAAATATATTATCAAATCAATACCTTTACGGATGATGCCATCGATGACAATGTTGAATAGAAGGCATCGTGATACTGACCGTCGAGTCTTAGGTCCTTCAGATGAGTCATCTTACAGATGAACTGAGCGAGATCAGGTGATGCGAGATCAGGTGATGCGAGCTCAGGTGATGCGAGCTCAGGTGATGCGAGATGACGTGATGCGAGATCAGGTGATGGGAGATCAGGTGATGCGAGATCGGTTGATGGGAGATCAGGTGATGCGAGATCACGTGATGCGAGATCAGGTGGTGCGAGATCAGGTGGTGCGAGATCAGGTGTTGCGAGGTCAGGTGATGCGAGATCACGTGATGCAGAGGGACGTTTAATGAGATTAGAGGACTTGATAGTAAGAATCTCAATCTGTAAGTTTACATAACAGGAAAGAGTAACATCAAATATAAATGGAACACTTTGCAGTTTCCAAAGGGATACAGAAATAATACAAACGGGGACGAAAAGTTCGATTTTTCATTTTTGCTGGTTTTTAAATTAAAATATTTATTCTCATTAGTATTTACAATTGAAACTTCCGTCTCTCCATCAATTCCGTAGCACTCTGAATTGTCATATAAATGAAAAATATGGAACATATTATTCAATATCAATTTTATAATCTTCACTCTCTTTTTTGTCTTTTGACAGAAAGATCAATTTTCACTTCCACTTCCTGAAACGTTTAAGTTTTCCTACCTGCTTGCTCTTAACGGTAAATTAAAGGGGATAATGAAATCGTTCACTTGCGTTTGACTATGTAGAAAAAATACACTCGAAGTAACACAAACATGTAGGCATTTGCTTATAGAGTCCTAAAAATATAGGATCGAATCAATACCTTTGCAGATGATGCGTTCGATGACGATGTTGAGTAGAAGTCATTGTGATACTGACCGTCGAGTCTCAGGTCTTTGAGATGAGTCATCTTACAGATGAACTGAGCGAGATCACGTGATGCGGAGGGACGTTTAGTGAGATCAAGCGACTCAATTGTAAGAGTCTCAATCTGTTATGATAGTAACATTACGTTGAATTAATAAATTACCAACAACTCATCAAAATTATATTAAAAATTCAGCAATTTGTTTAAAATCAATGTTAATATCATTGCCACAAACTAAAAATCTGAACACAGTCACATTTTTTAAAAGTAGTAGTTCAAGTCTTGACAAGCACCTGAAATAACACTATTTTCGATAGTACATGGATTCTTATGAGACCGATATAATGGTGTTTATTCATTATTGATAGGTATTTTATTTACAGAGATGATCGATATGTTTGTGATTGATCCAATCGGGACTTTGTAGTAGCATTGTATTGGATAAACAATTGCTGACATTACACTTCTTAAAAATATTGTTACACTTTAGCTCATGATACAGTTGCCATCATCATTCATTAACATAAGATATACATTATTCTGAAATTTAATTGAAATGGTGCTTTGAAGAAAAAAAAGTTTACATATAAGAAAAGTGTAATAACAAATATAAATGGAATAATTTGCAGTTTCCAAAGGGATACAGAAATAATACAAACGGGGACGAAGAGTTCAATTTTTAATTTTTGCTGGTTTTTAAATTAAAATATTTATTCTCATTAGTATTTACAATTGAAATTGCCGTCTCTCTATCAGCGATTCGGTAGCACTCCGATTTGTTATATGAAATGAAAAATATGGTACTTTCAATCTTATAATACTCATTATGTTTTTTGTATTTTGACAAAAAGAGCATTTTTCACTTCCACTTCCTGAAACGTTTAACTTTTCCTACCTGCTTCCTCTTAACAATGTTGTAATTGGGATAATAAAATCGTCCACTTGCGTTTGACTATAAAGAAAATAGTCCGCGCCAAGTCTGACAAAACACGTAAGCATTTGTCCATAGTCCTAAAATATACGATCGAATCAATACCTTTGCAGATGATGCGTTCGATGATGATATTGAGAAGAAGTCATCGTGAAACTGACCGTCGAGTGTCAGGTCCTTCAGATGGGTCATTTTGCAGATGAACTGAGCGAGATCACGTGATGCGGAGGGACGTTTAGTGAGATCAGAGAACTTGTTAGTAAGAGTCTCAATCTGTTATGATTGTAAAATTACGATGAATGAATAAATTACCAACAACTCATCAAAACTATATTAAAAATTCAACAATTTTCTCAAAATCAATGTTAATATCATTGCCACAATCTAAAAATCTGAACACAATCACATTTAAAAAAAAAATTAGAAGTACAAGTCTTCACAGTCACCTGGATTAAGCACTATTTTCGATAGTTCATGGATTCTTCTGAGACCGATATAATGGTGTTTATTCATTATTGGTAGGTATTTACAGAGATGATCAATATGTCTGTGATTCATCCAATCGGGACGTTGGTATTACTGATAAAGAAAATGATACTTTCTAGATCATATTGACTTGTTTACTGAGGGAGCTAGTGGGTACATATGAATGAAAGACTTGGTTCATGACCTAAAGTCTTACAGAACAAAAGATAATAAAACAAGAAGGCAGAATGGTCACAAACCAGTCCTCAATCACTCTACTCTTGAAGAAAAACATGTGCTTTATTCGGGGGAGAACTGAACACCCTGATTATAGTTGTGGATCCATGGTTTTTAAAAAGGAGGGGATTTCTTTTCCCGGGCATATGATCCGGTACTCTTACTGACCCTATTAGTAGTACATTTTCACGTCGGAATGAGTGAGGGGGTGTGGTGGGGGGTGGGGGGTGCAATCCACAAACTGGATATCAAGTCTTATTCTGTTATACTAGTAACATTGTATTGAAAAAACAATTGCTAACATTACACTACTTAAAATATTGTTACTCTTTAGGTGATGATACAGTTGCCATCTTCATTTATCAACAAAAGAAATACATTATTCTGATATTTGATTGAAATGGTACTTTGAAGAAGTTTACATAACAGAAAAGGGTAACAACAAAATGTAAATGAAATACTTTGAAGTTTCCAAAGGGATACAGAAATAATCTAAAGGGGACGCAGTCAGAGTTCGATTTTTCATTTTTGCAGGTTTTTAAATTAAATATTTATTCTCATCAGTTTTTACAGATAAAAATTGCCGTCTCTCTATCTGCAATTTCGTAGCACTCCGAATTGTTATATGAAATGAACAATATTGTCCATATATTATTCACTATCATTTTATAATCTTCATTCTGTTTTTTGTATTTTGACAGAAAGTTTGATTTTCACTTCCACTTCCTGAAACGTTTAACTTCTCCTACCTGCTTCCTTTTAACGTTGTACTAATTGGGATAATGAAATCGTCCACTTGCGTTTGACCATAGAAAAGAGTACACTTCAATTATAACAAAACATGTAGGCATTTGCCTATAGAGTCCTAAAAATATAGGATCGAATTTATACCTTTGCAGATGATGCGTTCGATGATGATGTTGAGTAGAAGTCATCGTGATACTGACCGTCGAGTCTCAGGTCTTTGAGATGAGTCATCTTACTGATGAACTGAGCGAGATCACGTGATGCAGAGGAACGTTTACTGAGGTCAGAGGACTTGATGGTAAGAATCTCAATCTGTAAGTTTACATAACAGAAAAGAGTAACAACAAATATAAATGGAACACTTTGCAGTTTCCAAATGGATACAGAAATAATACAAACGGGGACGAAGAGTTAATTTGTTTTATTGTGGCAGGTTTTTTAAATTAATATTTTGATTCTCATTAGTATTTACAATTTAAACTTCTGTCTCTCCATTAATTTCGTAGCATTCCGAATTGTCATATGAAATGAAAAATATCGTTTTTGCTAACAATCTTAAAATCTGATGACAGAAAGAACATTTCCACTTTCTGAAACGATCAACTTTTCCTACCTGCTTCTTCTTAACGGTTTACCAATAGAGAGAGTAAAATTGTTCACTTACGTTTGACTATTTAGGAAAGAGTACACCTCCAGTATAAAAAAACTGTAATGATTTGATAACAGTCCTAAAATATATTATCAAATCAATACCTGTGCGGATGATGCTATCGACGACGATGTTGAGTAGAACTCATCATGGTACAGACCGCCGAGTGTCAGGTCCTTCAGATGAGTCATCTTACAGATGAACTGAGCGAGATCACGTGATGCAGGGGAATGGTCACAGAGATCCCAAGAGTGGATGTAAAGAGTCTCAATCTGTCATGATAGTAACATTATGTTGAATAAATAACAACTAGCATTCCATTAAAACTGTATACAATATTCAACAATCTGTTTGATTCAATGTTAATATCGTAGCCAAATGAATTTTTAAAAAAATTATTACATATTTTGTAAAAATGTACAAGTCTTGACACCTGAAATAAGCACTAATTATAATAGTTCAGTGGCGGTTCCAGGAATTTCTTACCGGGGGGGGGTTGCTCCCGAAAAATGGAAAATCGCGCCGGCCGCAAATTCGCTCAGTGGGGGGGGGGGGGGTGACCACTAATTTTTGATTGATCTAATCGGGACTTTATAAAGAAAATGATATTTTTTAGATCATATTGACCTGTTTACTGTGGGAGCGCTTGGTAAATGTGAATGAAGGACTTCGCTCATGATCTAAAGTCTTAGGGAACAAAAGATAATAAAAGAAGGCCGAATGGTCGCAAACCAGTCCTCAATCACACTACTCTTGAAGAAAAACATGTGCTTTATGGTCACAACCCCAAAAGGTAACCTGGTGGGAGGATGATCCACATCGGGCGAGTTCGCAGGGGGGGGGGGGGGGTCGAACCCCTCTAAATTCGTTTTATGTGTGTGTTTTGGAGGACCCCCCCCCCTTAATTATTATTTTGGGGGTGCTACAGCATTACATTTTCTAAATGGAGCAAATAGGAGTTGGCAAGATACGTCACAGCGTTGTGAATTAGTATTTAATACACTGATGACAACTTCAAAAATTCATAACTTTTCTTTAATCGGATATTGCTCAAACTTTCACAATTTTGTTTCTCTCATTTTCTGCTTTTATTTAAACCAACATCCTCTTTAGATTGAATATTCAGTCTCATCAGCCATTCACATTACACATATCCGTCACAAATATATGGTTCATATTATCAACTATCAATCTTTCATACAATCTTCATTCTGTTTCTGTATTATGAAAGAAAGTGCGCTGTTCGCCTCAACTTCCTGAAACGTTTGACTTTTGACTGCTTCCTCAATAACGGTGTACTAATTGGGAGAGTAAAATCGTCCACTTGCGTTTCACTATTTCGAAAAGAGTAAACTTTAAGTATGACAAAACATGTAGGCATTTGCTTCGAGTCTTAATAAAATACAATCAAATCAATACCTTTGCAGATGATGCCATCGACGAAGAACATGAGTAGAAGTCATCGTGAAGAAACACCTTGTCTCCCCGTGCTCCGAGTGTCAGACTCTCCAAACGAGGCATCTTGCAGATGAACTTGGCGAGATCACGTGATGCAGACGGACGTCCACTGAGATCCAGAGACCTGATGTTAAGAGTCTCAATCTGTTATGAAAGTAACATTACGTAGAATGAATAATTACTAACAACCCATCAAAAATATATTCAATATTCAACAATCTGTTTAAATCAATGTTAAAATCAACCCCCAAATGTAAAAAATCTTTACAAAATCGCTTTCATTTTGTAACAGCTCTTGACACCTGAAGAAAGCACTAATTTCCCTAGTTCCTGGATTCTTTTGAGACCGATGTAATGGTGTGTATTCATAACTGATAGGTAATGCCAAAGGTGATCAATATGTTTTTGATTGATCCAATCGGGACTGGGGAATGACGGTTAAAAAAATGATAACATTTTCTATATCATATTGACTTGTTTACTGGGAGAGCAGTTGTTTAGCATTAACGAAGTACTTTGCTCACGATCCACGGGTAAGAGGACACTTTCTTCTTTTTTTTTGGTCTCGAAATTTGAAAAATTGACATTTTGCTCCGTTGGGGGGGGGGGGGGGGTAAGGTCACCTTTTTTAGGTCAGCCATGGGAATATTTTTTTTTAAATTTTATTATTATTAAAAACAAAAACAAAAAAAACAAAAACAACAACAACAAAGGGGGGATTTAGGGGGGTTTATACACTTAAAAATACACCCCCTGCGTACGCGCCTGTTGTTATGCCATTTGATTGCGCTATAGTACGCTCGAAAATGATTATTCATACCAACACACTGAACCGCAAAGTATGAATGATGCTTAAGCAATATTTTGGACCAGGTAAAAATCCAAAACACAAAAAATAAAACATCCCTGATAATGTAATCACAATCATGACAATATAGGGGTATGTATCATATACCAATGTCTAGCAATTTTATATTTCGCTTGAAATTTCCTTTTGTAGGTGCCCCATCTTTTTTCAGAAAGTTGGTCCCCCTCAAAAAACAACTTTGGGAGGTGCTACGCCGCCCATGCACTTATGACATTTACTAAGGTCATGTCAACCTGGAGGATGTGTAAACATATTTGAAAAGAGCCATCCGAGGGGGATGATACTCAGTCTGATATAGGCAAAGGGAGCAATGCAACAATGCAAACGACATCGGTAGGACACAATTATTAGTGAAACTGTTTTGGTGTTAAAAATTGTCCCTAAAATTTTCAGACAGAAAAATGCCAACATTTTCCCTACCCTGGGATGGGGTCAGAAAGGGATTAGAAAGGAGAAGTTTGTTTTTCCTGTGCATATGATTCGGTAATCTCACTGGACCTCCCGTATTGGCATGTCAGGCTGATGGGAGGGGGAATCAAAAGACTGGATGCCCAGAGTCTCAATCTGTTATAATAGTACTATATTATGTTGGATAAACAGTTGTTGACATGATATAATGAATTATATTTAACATTACATGGTGATAAAGTTGTCGTCCTCATTCATTTACAAAACCAATTCGTTATTCTGACGTTTGATTGAAATAGTACTTTGAAAAACTAATTTTACATAAACATGGAATACCTTGTAGTTTCCAAAGTGAAACAGAAATAACACAAACAGGGACTAAGAGATGCGATTCATCATTTTGTAGGTTTTAAAAGGGAAGTCCACCATGATAGTAGTAAGTGATTTTAATAAAAAGCATTAGAGGTAATCATGTCAGTGAAAGTTTAAGCAAAAACCGATAAAAAAAAAAGGTTATGAAATTGTGAAGGTGCGGTCAATCACAAAACATGTAGGCATATGCTTAGAGTCCTAACAAAAATTATGATCAAATCAATACCTTTGCAGATGATGCCATCGACGAAGATGAGGAGTAGAAGTCATCATGAAGAAGGACCTTATCTCTCCCACCGATTGTCAGGCTCTCCAAACGAGGCATCTTGCAGATGAACTGAGCGAGATCACGTGATGCAGACGGACGTCCACTGAGATCCAGAGACCAGATCGTAAGAGTCTCAATCTGTTATGAGGTAACATTACGTCGAATGAATAATAACTAACATCCCATTAAAACTATATTCAATATTTTACAATCTGTCTAGTAAATCCATGTTAAAATCAATCCCCAAAATCTTAACGAATCACATTCATTTGGCAATGAGGTACAGGTCTTGACACATGAAATTAGCGATACTTTCGATAGTTCCTTTATTCTTTTTAAGACCGAATTATGCTGTTTATTCATTACAGATAGGTAATGACAGATATGATCAATATGTTTTTGTTTGATCCAATCGGGACTTTGGCATGACGAATAAAGAAAATGATAATATTTTCTAGATCATATTGAACTGTTGACTGAGGAAGTAGTGATTCGGTAATCTGGCTGAGGGGAGGGGGGGATCCAAACACTGGATGTCCAGAGTCTCAATCTGTTATAATATAGTACTACATCATGTTGGATAAACAATTGCTGACGTTACTATAATGAATTAAACATGTATATAGCATTACATGGTGATACCGTTACAATCCACATCATCGTGCAGAAGAAATACGTTATTTGATTTGAAAATCTGATTTCCTACTAACGCAAATGTGTAAAAAAAAATAGACACAGAACATTTTGTATTTTCCAATTGGATACAGAGATCATACAAACAGGGACGAAGAGATTCATCTTTTTCTTCATTTTGTACGTTTTAAATTGATATATTTAGTCTCATTATCAATTCAAAATTCGAATACTAGTAGCCGTCACTTATTACGAAATGAAAAAAATGTATTCATTATCAATGTTATAATTTGTAATATGTTTTCGTTTTATCATGTTTATGGCAGAAAGTTTTTTGCTACCACTTTCTGAAACGTTTATCTTTTTCTAATTGCTTCTTTATCGCAGCGTACTAGTTTATACAGTAAAATCACCCATTTTCGTTTGACTATCGAAATGAGTATACTCCAAGTTGGTCCTCCCACCCGTCATCTCGGCCGTTTATTGTACGATTACTGCGACAATTTCCAAGTCCCTCCCTTTCCCCCTAAGGACCGAGATGGTGTATGTATTTAAAACCCCTAATATATATTTGAAAAAAATATAGCGTGACTTAATTATGCAAAATTGCCAACTCCATGCATTTTTTTCAGAAGACTTTATATTTTGTCTCTAGATGTGTCTGGTATCTTAAAAACGATACAATATTGTATAGAAAAGTAAAATGAAGGAAGTAAAAGTATTCGCTTTTGTTTTTATCATTTTAAAGGTGCATTTGTTAATTTTCATAAAGTATACACATGGAAAAGACAAATTTATAAAGTTTCAAGTGTACGAGCATGTAGAGGAGTAGAATCATTAATAAAAATGGTCATACTAAATCTTTTAAATGCAAATATTTTTTTTTTAATTTCTAGCAGGTAGCATAAATTTAGGTTATATGTAATTGTTAATTTCAAATAATGAAAATTGCATGCATTTGAATAATATTTTTTTACTTTTTTGAACTTTATCAAGGGAAAGAAAACAACACTTTCCCGAAGTATTATTTAAAACTAACTTGCGTTATATCTATCAGGTCCAAATAGATATAATGGTGTATTGACTTGGAGAATAAAACCGTCCTATTATGTTTGCCTTTAGAAATGAGTGCACTTTTTGTACAACAAAAGGTGTAGTGATTTGCTTTAGGTCCTAAAACATGCTATGATCAATTCGATACCTTTGCAGATGATGCTTTCAACGAAGTTGTTGAGTAGAAGTCATCGTGTAGAAATGCATTGTGCCTGTCATCTTTCCCACTTATACTTAGGTTCTTCAGATGAGGCATCTTACATATGAACTGAGCGAGATCACGTGATGCAGAGTGACGTTTACTGAGATCCAACGAGTCGATGTTAAGAGTCTCAATCTGTTATGATAGTAACATTATGTTGAATTAATAATTGCTAACAGCCTACTAAACCACATTTAAGATTCAACAATACGTTTAAATTTGTACTAATTTCGTTGCTAACAACGAACACCCCCCCCCCCTTCAATCCACATTTATAATGTAATGAGTACAAGTCTTTGACACCTCTTAACGGTGTACAAAACGATTAGTGATTTGTTTAATGTCCTAAAACATATGCTCAAATGAATACCTTTGCAGATGACGCTATCGACGAAGTTGTTGAGTTGAAATCATCTTCATCTTCAATCGATCTAATCGTTATTACCCACAATTTCCCTAGTTCAAAGAACTCTAACTTTGGTGAATGGAAAAGAAGAAAGGAAACAAGATTGCAATATTCTTTTTTTGTCTTCTTCTTCTCCCCGATCGGCAAATATGAGAGAGACAGTGGGGTTACCGAATTTCATTCCCGGGAAAAGGATCCCCTGCTCTTTGAAAATCTTGGATCATCCGCCACTATATTACAATGTAGTACGGAAGTATCACATTGAATTATGTTTAATGTACGATAAAAAAACAAGGTTTTCAGACTCTCCCCGGAAATGTCACCTGTTTATCTCAACGGTTATGACCATTAAGCCTTTAGATCGTGAGGCAACTGCTTCACCCATCTATACTTTGAATCTCTCTCTCTCTCTCTCTTTCCCAGGGAATGAGATTCGGTAATCTTGCTGACCAAAGAGGAACACACATTCCCATCATTGATATCTTGTTTTTTCCTTCTTTTCCATTTACTAATGTTACGCTTCTATCAAACAAAGGAAAATTGGGTAATTACGATTAGAGCCATTAAAGATGAAGAAATAATTTATTTGGAAACACTCCGACTTAAATCACGAAATTTAACATAAAAAAATAACTATTATATAAATAGTTAATAATGATATATATTCTTCTTCTTCTTTATTTGAAAATAATATCTAGACGTTTGAAATTGATATGTATTTTTCTAGAAACAAATCTCGTTATTCTCCTAATGCAATTCAATCTTGTGACATCAGGAAAACAATTATCCTGACTGAATATGGCATCCATTTCTTTTAAAAGAATGATGTACCAAAATACAACAACGTGGATGATACAAAGATCTATACTGACCTTGGAATTGACTGCCTTATTCGCAAGCACCGAGTAGAAGACATCATGCATAGTATTAGCGATCGTCACAGATCTCAGTGATCGTGATGTGCACATTAAAACAGCCAGGTCTTCTGAAGCCGTCGTTCCACATGACTTCTCAATAATCAGTTGATCCTACAAGGTACATGTGCACAAAGAACATTGTAAGACTATAAACACACACAAATGAAAATAATATCGGATTATCCTAATGAATTAACTTAATTTATATTGATTTCCATATGTTTTTGTCAGTTCCGTGTGTGTCTTCATCAAATTGGTTTGAACAGTATGCACGTGCAAATCCTATTGGGATTCGTGAGTTCAGAAGTGTTATATTATTAAACGAGGTTTCATTGCAAATATATGTAAGACGGGATGTGCTGCAATGACAATAAATCACAACTCTATTAGCAGATTAAAATCATATTCCTCGTTAACTATTGTAAATAATGATAGTAAATGTTTTTCGTGTACATTGCAGTTTTCAGATTAAACACGATGATCAGAGTTGTACCCATGCTAGATCCATAGAAGTTGCTTTAAACATGCTCCATGATTAAATAAAATTGATTCTATCAAGTTTCTTTTCAACATTTGGGTAAATAGAAGTTTATACAGAATGCATTGAAACATTAGCGAATGCCAAGTCTTCAAACAAAACGATGTCATCTTAAGTCTGAGAGAATAATATTTTTTAATAAAATAGAAACTGTATCACTTAAAGAGATCATACAAAGATGAAATGTATACGTTGCTACAGTTTGACGTTACTTTCCTTACCACTTCACGATGATTCATGATGCAAATATGCCCCGATACTGTGTGTGCCTGCATCTCCTTGGGGATTTCAAGTGTCTTGCTGGTCGTAGTCGATAGATGATCCGCCATTGCTTTGGCCACTGCTTGGTCTCGGCTCTCGTATGCAACATCTACGATGAAATCATCATCAATACGGAAAGGTTCAAACTTTCTTGTCGACGCTATGAGATGAGATACGATATCCAAGCCGACCTCCTTCTGCTGGGCCGAGGTGAAGTACAGTAGGTACTGGTATTCTGGTCCTGCCTTTATGATATTCGTTATGAACCTATCATACTCATCATGGTTTGAGTTGTAAAGAGATGCAAGATAAACTCCAGATAGAAACTCCTGGAAGAGCTTGTGAGGGAACTGCACCGATTGAACTGCTAAATTCGGATTATTTCTTAAGTCTTGCCTCAGAAGAACTTTCATTTCTCTGGTAAGTACACCAACCTTGCAACCTACATCTATAGACTCTGGACAGCTTTGAAAGTCTTCTTCTGTGAATACCAACCGTCGCTTCAGAAGTCCCTGGAAGGCAATGCGGCCAATCTGAAGCAGGTTATGACGAATATCTGAACGATTCGCCCTTAATTTGCCTTCAACAATACCTGAAGATGGATTGTCCTTTGAAAGGTAATGATCAACTAAAAAGTTAACCATTTGATCAAATAGCTGGGAGAATGTTTGCAGCTTAGACATTGCCCCTCGGTCCCGCCCTGGGTTCTTTCTATCAAACTCTTTCCACATGATACACAGCATGGCTGCGTATATGGGGTAGGGGGCCATGTTCTCTTTGATCACATCGTTGTTTGATATGAATCGGTTCAGATCTTCAGAGGAAGCTGTGTCTCGACCAAAGAACTTGGTGATGTAAGAAGAGAGGTTTTCAGCAGAGAAACCTTCTACAGCAATGAAAGCAAACACCTTCCTGAGATAGGCATCCTCCCTTATCTTATCATATCTCCATTGCCGCGATGTGATAAGTACTGTGCCTAATTTGAACAGCCGATTGAGAGTGATCAGGACGATTTGCTGAGTGCTGTTCATAAGATCGACATCCAACTCATCTAGACCGTCCAGGACAAGAAAGGCGTCATCTTGATTTGAGAGGATGTGCTTGTCTAGCTGTTTGGCTGTGACTGGATTGTTGTCAGAAAGATACGTCTTCACTATCTCTCCAACAGTCTTTTCCTTTGCCTCACGAAGAAGGACGACAAGAACCAGTTTGAATTGTTGGTAATTTCCGTGGATCCAGTCCCAAGCGATTTTGGCGCAGAAAGTGGTCTTCCCTACACCACCTTCACCTTCCACCAACAAGCGTTTCGCATCGATTCTGTTGACTTTTGTCCTGAGGAGGTCGTCGTAGGAAAGCGGTATCTTGCGCATTGCACCTTTGTCTTCTTTCATCAAGATTAGATTGGTGTAGATCCGGTCAAAATCAAGTTGAAGCTTGCTGTTCAGTGGATCGGCTTGAATCTGACATAGATGAATTTCATAATGGCGTTTGACCTCTTCAGCAACCCGTTGGATTTCCTCCTCTGTCAAGGACGGTATGTGATCACCAACCTGACCTGTGATGAGATGGTGAAGAACATTGTCTCTAAAGTTACTAGGAATTTTTTTTTTACTATGCTTAAACCTAAAACAATATCATAAGCAGCAGCAACTACAAAAAAGTACATAAACCATGAATCACAGAAATGTAATATCAATATACGGTACTTCCCAAATCTCAATTTAAATTTGCGTGTGGATCAAGATCATTGGCTAAGAAATCATTAATTTTCTAGACATTGTGCCCTGATGTCACTGCCTCAGGGAAGGGTTACTCGGGTCGATGCTAAGATGCCAAGCCTTTTCGTCAATTAGTGGGGTTTAAGATCATCTTGTATTGAGTGAATCTTGCGGTAAGTGTCATATTAAATATGCACATGTCTGCCAACCCTCTCGCATTTGGAGGGAGTCTCACGCCAGTGGCGGATCCAGGGGGGGGGGGCGGCCCCCTGGGAAAAAACACGTGTAAAAACACGTGATTTTTACCTTTTTTGGGGCCCCCCCCCCACCCTGGCGCTCAAGGGGGGGGGTGGAAATTTTAAAATCCCCCCCCCCCCCCACCCCACTGAGCAACTTTTCGGCCGGCGTGATTTACAGATGTTCGGGAGCAAAAAAAAAAGTGAGCCACGACTTTGTTATGAAGGTCAAGAGGAATTATTTAACCTTGTGTTGTCATTAATAAAACCTGAATGTCTTGAACATGATGAAGAGGGATATTTGTAGAAATATTATGAATGAGGCAAGTTGACTTATGTACATGTATTTATGAATTCTTCATTTTTTTCTTACAGATTGAATAAAACTGTAGACTAATATAAGGTCTCTATACGATTCAAGCGGGATATGCTGGCTGCATCTCTCAGCGATCCAACAATTCAATTTCTCACTGCTAACATGGGTTGCGATAGGAAAGATGACTGATGAAAGTAACCTGAAGTTCAAGCAAAGGGGTGCCAAGTCCACATTCACAAGATTCGGCAAGGCGACAGAGCTACTGATTTCTGAGGGCCGGAGTAGGGCGTAGACACATAACTCCGTCGAGTGTGAGCAGGCATACCAAGAAGTGCAAGATGCTAATGACAAGTTTACCATGACCATCCAAGACGAAGTAGAGTTTGATAGATACGAAGCCTGGATGGAAGATGTTCAGAATGATTTCATGAAGTTGCAGTTCAAGTTCACTGACTATGTCAAGCTTGATGAAAGTGCTTCGTCAAGTCCTACATGAGGAGATCCCACGACCAGTGTTCTTGATGCTCATCTAGGGACTGAAGGTTGCAGTCCTATACCAGCTGAAAAGAGACAAAAAGTATCTTCCCATGAAAGCATGAGCCACTTCAAGATCGAAAGACCAAGGCTAACAAAGTTCAGTGGAGACATCCGTGAGTACTGCATCCTTAAGTCAGGTTTTGAACATGTCATAGGCAGCAGATGTAGCTCCAGACATGCTTTGATGATCCTTCGCTCGTGCCTTCAGGGCAAACTTTTTCAACTCATCCAAGGTATTGGATGCAGCCTGGGAGCAGCTAGATACCATATATGGGGATATGTGGCAGACAAGATTATCAGTGACATTTCTAAGTTTAGGCCACTGAAGCAGGGTGAAGATACCAGGTTCTGAGGAGGCGAGTTGGCTCAGTCGGTAAAGCGTCCGCCTGTCGAACCAAAGATCCCGAGTTCGACTCCGACCCAGGCGGATGACTGAAGCCTGCGTCATGTGTTAACGTGCCCCTTCCCTTGTTCATAGACGCAGGTTATGTTAAGTGGAAGACACTCCTTCCCGCGGATAGGACGTTAAATGGAGGCCCCATTACTCCATTCCGAAAAATGGCATTGCTGATGAAGGAGTAGTAACAAAACAAGTTGGAGTAGCTACAATTAATGTCCATGGATTCCTCCTTCCAGTGGTGATAGTCGATGTGATCTGTAGTAAATGAACTGTAAAGCAAGGGATCCTACTGTCAGATTCAGTTGCCGAGATCAGCCTAATCCGTACAGGGTTTGCATAGGAGCTTAGATTAAATGGAACACCAATTAATTTAACTATGGTCAAGGTTGGTCGAGATGAGGAGGTTCTCCAAACTCACAAGTATCGGATACCAAGAGAAGCAGGGAAAATCTCCATGGCTATCATTGTAGATGCTATAGGCATACACTGCATAAGTGAAGACGTTGCAGCAGTTGACTTGGGGCTTCTAGCAAAGAAGTTGAAACTGAAAGAGCAATATTTGAAGCGAGGTAATGGAGCAGTCGACCCCCTAGTTGGTATAGATCATGCGAGGCTTCATGGCGGAGAAGTGAGAGAAGTTGGACCTTTAGCAGCTCGCAGATCTCCAGTAGGATGGTGGTGTTTGGCAAAAGGACCCACTGACCGTGTCAGCGCCAGTTAAGTTCTTAACATAAAGATGTCAAGTCCTGTCAATCTTACAGACTTCTGGAATTCGGAGACGATGGGTGTAGGGCCAACATGCTGCTAGTGTAAGCGAAGCGGTCTGAGACAGGAAGATATTGAGGAGCAGTTGATCAGAAAATCATGCAAGAAGATGGGAAATCAATGGCAAGTTGCCTATCCTTGGAAGAAATACCCAAATCTTCTACCAGATAACAGGATACAGGCTGAGAAGGTCTTGGTGACCACGGAAAAGAAACTGGCCAGAAATGAGATGCATGCATTTGCATACGAAGAACTGAAATTTTCAGGAATTCAAAGGATGGCTGTCAAACAACCCTTTGACAGGAAGATCGAAGAAGGAAGGAGAGATGAGGCTCATTGAGGCTCTTTGATTTGTTTTCCTACATAGTCAAAATAGATCTGCAAGAGTAATCTGGGGGTAAACCAAAAGTAGACTGGAGCCTCAGCAAGAGAAGGATCTTGAGCCAGATAGCACAGGTATTTGACCCACTCGGCTTTGCATCAGCCTTCCTGATTCGTGCCTAGACTTGGATGCAGAGACTTTAGGTAAAGGGCTATGACTGGGATGAGATGCTGCCAGAAGCACAACAGAAGTGGTGGATAGCCTTTTTCATAGAGATGAAGAAGTTGGATGGGGTTAAATTTGAGAGAAGCCTCACACCATCAACATCCGTTATCAATCATGCTGTGTATATTTGCAGATGCATCACAGGATGCTTTTGGAGCATGTGTCTATCTAAGGGCAGCTTGAGAACGGTATTTATGATGTCAGATTTGTAATGGCCAAGTCCAGAGGGGCCCCATTGAACAGGATGACCATACCAAGATTGGAACTACATGCAGCAGTCATGGCTTCACGACTTCTTACCACTGTCATGAAGGAGCTGAGACTGCAAGTTGGACGGGTGGTGTCCATGGCAGATAGCCAGATTGTTCTGTTAAGACATTTGTAGCAGTGAGGTTTGCAGAGGTTCAATGTCAGTCTGATCCTGCCCACTGGAGATGTGGTCCAGGGGATCAGAACCCTGACGATGACGTGACAAGACGTTTGCCAGCAGCAAATTTGGGTCACAGATGGCAGCATGGCCCATAGTTCCTGTACTTTCCAGAAAGCGAGTGGCCTGAACATCAGAGAGCAGGCCTGGAGAGTGAATCAGTGATGGAAGTGAATAAAGGAAAGTTCATCTTCTCTCCATGCCAACTAATCAAGAAGTCATTAAGAGTGAGCACTTCTCAAGCTAGAAGAGGTTTATCCGAGTAGCTGTATTGCAATTCGAACACAAGCTCAGAAAGGCACGGTCAGATAGAGAGAGAGATGACATTAGCCGTTCTTTGAGTTAAGAGAGTCAGAAAAAATGCTGATCAGAGGGGCTCAAACTACCCTTAGAGCTCGTCTTGAAAAGGGTGAATTCAGGATGCTTAGTCCTTACACAGATGCAGAGGGAATAATCCGAGTTGGTGGTAAGTCAGACAAAGCTTTGATCTCGTTTGATATGAGACACCCTGTATTCTTGCCACGTGATGACTACATATCGTGTCTCATAGCACGTGAGATGCATCAGGATGGACACGGCGGATTAGCAGCCACAGCTGGGAAAGTGAGGAAGCAGTACACTTAAAGGCCCACTGCACTACTTGTAGCTACTTGCGCCCTCTATATAACAAACAATGCATAATCGGAGACCATTGGTCCCCCATGATCCTCTTTTTCTTATGTTAACTGAGAGCTGAGTTGATGAGATAACCACCTGTCCAGTGACCTTGCAGGGCGCTCTAATCCCTCCTGTAAACTATGGCAGATAAGCTTTAATAGAGATGGCTACTGATTTCTCAGCCATGGAATTAATTCAGGTGCTGAGAAGGTTCTTTGCATTAAGAGGTCAACCCGCATACCTGCTAAGTGACAATGGCACACCGTTCATTTCAGCTGAGCGAGAGCTTCTAGAGATGGTCAGAGGTTGGGACGCGCAGAAGCTCCAATGATTATGTGCAGACAAAGGTGTAAAGAGTGAAAATTCACCACCCCTTCAGCACCTCACGAGAATGGATGTGCAAAGACGCTGGTGAAAAACTGTAAATTTGCACTAAAAAAGCTATCGGAGAACAGCGTCTTTCACCGTTTGAGCTTTACACATGCCTGTTAGAAGTAGCCAACCTTGTTAATCAACGTCTTATTGGTAGGATTCCAAACGACCCTGATGACGGAAGCTACTTGTGTCCAAACGACATACTACTAGGAAAAGCTTCGCGTCACGTTCGAGAAATCCAAGACATCGAGTTGAATACGTTCAACAAATTGTCGACTCCTTTTGGCAACGCTGGACGAGATGTTCTACCTATATTGGTGCCGCGGAGAAGGTGGAAAGCAGATCGTCGAAATGTTCGCGTCAATGATATCGTCATTTTAGAAGATGCTAATGCAGTCCGCGGAAAGTGGCTTCTGGGTCTGGTAATACAAGTGTACCGTGATACAGGTGGAAGAGTTCGCAATGTTAAAGTGAAAACCGCTTGGGAAAGTACCGTCGCTCAATCAGCAATATACCCTGCTGAAGGATATGAAGATGAGTGAAAGCCTTTTGCATTACAGAGGATAGCGAAAATTGATAGAAATGCATTTTGTATTCCAGTGAAGAGTGCTAATTGATAACATTTTATTTATGTTATACAGTTAAAAGTATAATTGATGGAAATTTCTTTTGAAATTAAAGTGAATTTTGATATGATAGATGCATGAATTAAAGTTCAATTATTTCTTCGCAAATTGAATTTGCATGCATAGCAGTTTTACACAGTTTCAGCAGCTCTATTCGCGATCAACTCTACTTGCGACCAGCTCAACTCGCGATCACATGATTTCGTGACCATTTTTACTCACGATCGGTTGTACTCGAGATCAACTTTATTCGAGACCATTTACTCGCGACAGGTTCTTCTCGCAACCGGTTTTTTTTTTCAACGACTGTTCTTGTGTGTAGAAAATCACAAGATGTGTTTTGTAAATCGCTAGCAAGATATGACTGAATTTGACCTGAAAACAGTTTACCAGTGATTTTTTGCAACGATGACATTTATTGTGTGTGCTTTTTAGATTGTTGTTACAAAAGTTTATACATGTAATTCATATTAACTTCTTGCATTTTGATACAGATATTGAGATATTGATTTATGCATTGAGGCAAAGACTTATAGGCGGGGGAGGATGTTTCGTTGAAGAAACTGATTTTCATTACGAATTTTAATTTTCAGATACCGATAACGTAATTCAGTTGTCGATGTGTACGTATGTGCTGATTAATGTAAAAACCAGCAGAGCACTATGGGTTTTCAAGAGGCGACATCTTGCTATGTTCGCCTGCTATTTTTGTATGTCAGAATGCCTCATTTTGGGGACAGGCAATTACCTTTTCGACAGTACATCCTGCCGAGAAGTAAGTACAGCTTGGTGTGAATGTAGTATCATAATGATTTATGCAGATATGAAAATGTTTTATTATTTGTTCTAAACGGAATGGGGTTTCGCTCAATGAGAGTGTACACGTGTAAAGTAGATAGTCTTTTGTGCATACCATTTGATAAAAAGTATATATTTGACATGTATTTGACATATTGCTCAGTAATAAGCAGTATATCAATATTCAAGGGCTTTATTTTCAGGGTTAATGAAGCATTCGGATATCTACAATTTACAAGAAAAAGCTGATTTGGTGGTTTATTTATGGCCGTATTGATATACTTTAAATTAATCGTCAGAATTAAGACTATAGCTGGCTTATTGGCTCTTCAACTGCACATGATACTGTTGTATTCTGGTAAAGCTATTTTATGACAATCGATGAAGAGACTTCTGTATGGGTTTAATATGAATGTTAATATGACTTAAAAAGTGTGTCACATAATTATGTTATGAAGTTCAAGAGGAATTATTTGACCATGTGTTGTCATTCATAAAACCTGAATGTCTTGGAACATGTTGAAGAGGAATATTTGTAGAAATATTATGAATGAGTCAAGTTGACTTATGTACATGCGTTTATGATTTTTTTTTCAATTTGTTCTTTCAGATTGAATAAACGTAGCCTACGGTCTCTGTACGATTCAAGCGGGATATGTTGGCTGCATTTATCTTTTCTCTGAGCGATCCAAAAACGATTTCTACTTTCAAAAGCTACGCCCCTGGATTGATATGCGTATAATCCATGAACTAATCACTGACAGATGCATCTTTCATAAAAATGTTCCATTTCCGTGCTTTTTGACGGAGATTCCTCCTTTGTTACCGTTTATCCATATTTATATGAAATCCAAGTCATTTGGTCCGATAATTTACCGCGTATTCTGGAGTTGAAATTGAACGTGCAATTTCATTACATGTTTAGTCTGATCTAAAATCTATTTGGGCTACTAACGTGATACATTTTTCTAATGAAACTATATTTAGGTCAGTGATGCATGGAATAAATTACCTGTGATTTACCCTTCCCATCTCACACTCTATCTCTCTCTCTCTAACACTATTCCCATCTCTCCTTCCTTATATATATGTACATACAAATATATGTATATTAAATATTCCGATATTTCAAGACTCCTCACTTTTCTGCAATGTTTAATGGAATAGGCAATGGTACATATAAATTTAGCACATAATGCTAAATAATAGTAATAATAACTAGAAATTTAATTCGTCACGAAGACGAATAAGGTGGTCTGTCTTCATGTCTGATGGTAGATTATACTATTTACTATATTGAGAAAGGTAGAAGTTATATAGACATGTAAACAATGATGATGATGATGATGATGATCTTGATAGTAATGGTGATGACGATGATGACGATGATAATGATAATGTTAATGATATTGATGATCATGAGCATGATCCTGACATCTTATCGAAAAAATAAGGGGTGATTTAGATAACATATAGTCTCAGCTACAACATACTAAAATTTGGGAGAAAACTGTTGAATAACAACCGAGATACTAGTCAAAACATATTGTCATGCAGATTCATGAAAAAAGTGACCTCCTATAGACATAACACGCAAATATGACAAATTATGCAATGTCGCCTTTGATCGAATATTTTACTACGATGACGTCATCTAAATGAAAAATAAATGCCTGTTTCTGGTAGAAAATTAGCTCAGCTACAACATATCAAAATTTGGAAGAAAATTGATCAACATTAAGCGAGATACAATCAATTTTCCAAAAATATGCTGACGAATTTTCGATACACTGCAATCAGTTTGCCTAGGGTGTGATTGTTACGTCACAATGGAGTTCGGGCATAGTGCGCATTTTGTTATTCACGTAATATACATTGTGATTGTCACCAGCAGCTGGTGCGCGATGAAATGTATAACTGGGTCAATTATTGCTCACTAGTTTCACACGCATTTTGCCGTTGACTTTTCAGATCGAGCAATAATATATTTTCTATACAGTTAATAATGTATTTCGTATAGGCATGTTTTTGCCCATATATGCTATGTATTACAAGAGCTCGCACGCACAGACATTTACCCTAAACTGACGTTCATTTCATTATTAATGGTCTAAAGAGATAAACATGGTATCAAATTGTTCGGAATAAAATGGGCAATACTATGATAGACAAAAAAGGCGATTCTAGGTTGCGTAAGACCATTACGAACACAAACGCGCGCGCAAATTTATGCGCGCGCAAAGGTGTGCCCACGCAAAAATCTCGAAATGCTTGAAATGGCCTAAAACGTACTCTAATTTGATCAAAAAGTGATTATGAGCATTTTTTATTTTTGCGCGCACCGACGCGCGTACGGACGCGTACGCGCGCGTTTATTGACCTTAAGTTGACCGGATGTATATTGACCATAATTGTTATAAATATGAATGAGAAATGATTTACGGTTATGAAGATATGATCATGAGTTGATTCTCAGAGCACTTCCCAAAATGGCGCCTGGATGACGTCACGAAATGTTGATGAACTTGAAAATGTTCCTGTCACGCCTTAAGATGATGACCTATGACTGTGTTAAATTTGAAAGAAATTGGACGGTTCAATTTTGAGTAATCGTGCACACAAAAGAGTGGTCACAAATTTATTTTAATTGAATTGTGTTTTTGTACAAATTCAATTAAAATACTAGAAATTTAATTCGTCACGAAGACGAATAAGGTGGTCTGTCTAAGTCTTATGATAGATTTGAGAATGGGAGAAGTTATATAGACATGTAAACAATGATGATCATGATGAACATGATGATGATCATGATAGTAAAGGTGATGATCATGATAATGAAAATGTTATATGATGATAAAAACGATAATGTTAATGATGATGATGATAATGATCATGATCATGGTGATGTTGATGATCATCATCTTCAGACCATGATGATGATGATGATGATAATGATCATGATCATGGTGATGTTGATGATCATCATCTTCAGACCATGATGATGATGATGATGGTGACATTGATGATGATGATGATAATGATGATATTGATGATGATGATGACGATGATGAGTATGAACATGATCCTGACATCTGATTGAAAAAATGAGGAAATATTTAGATAGCAAATAGTCTCAGCTACAACATACTAAAATTTGGGAGAAAACTGTTGAATAATAACCGAGATACTGGTCAAAACACATTGTCATGCAGATGCATGTTTTGAAAAAAGTGACCTCCCATAGACATAACACGCAAATATAACAAATTATGCATTGTCGCCTTTAATCGAATATTCCACTATGATGACGTCATTAAAATGAAAAATAAATGACATATTTCTGGTAGAGAATTATCTCAGCTACAACATATCGAAATCTGGGAGAAAATCGATCACTGATAAGCGAGATAATCTCAATTAAACAAAAACAAAAATGACGTCATCAACAAAATACATTTTCTTTAGTTTAGATGCAAATATGAAGATTTTGTTTCACTTTGTACGAGTCAGGGTGGTATGAAATCATATCTCCAACTCATGCTCTTTCCAACCATGATATAAAAATTGGGGGTCGACGGACTATCTGAAGAGCTATTTCGATTTATAAAGTAGCATGTTTTTGATCAAATTTACATTATATTGCCCATAGCAGCACGCGCGGAATTTGAACTTTGACGCGCGCTCACGGCCTTATGAAAGGTCAAGAGTGACTGAAATTAATGTAAATTGTCATTTACGGTAAGAGGAATCTAAATCATGTAAACAAATTGAATTTGACCTTTCCCGCGCGTTGTGAGCGCGCGCACCGCGCGCGGGGACATGTACGGACGGAAATTTTTGAAATGCTTAAAATGACCTGATTCGTACTCTCGTTTAATAGTTAAGTGATTTTGAGCATTTTAAAATTTTGACGCGCGCGTACGTGCGCGTCATGACCTTTATGTGACCTTTGATGACATGACTTGTTGACCCTTGACCTGAAGTATATGTGATACGAATATGAATGACCTTTGTTTATGCATCATAAAGATATGATGGATAATGTGATTTCACAAAATGGCGCCTGGATGACGTCATGATGACCTGATGACCTTGAAAAGGTTACTGTCACGTGTTATGGCAAAGACCTATGACTGTGCCAAAATTGAATGAAATTGACGGAACCGAACTTGAGTTATCTATGGCACAAAAAAGTGTAGGAAATAAAAATAAATAATAATAATAATAATAATAATAACTAGAAATTTAATTCGTCACGAAGACGAATAAGGTGGTCTGTCTTCATGTCTGATGGTAGATTATACTATTTACTATATTGAGAAAGGTAGAAGTTATATAGACATGTAAACAATGATGATGATGATGATGATGATCTTGATAGTAATGGTGATGACGATGATGACGATGATAATGATAATGTTAATGATATTGATGATCATGAGCATGATCCTGACATCTTATCGAAAAAATAAGGGGTGATTTAGATAACATATAGTCTCAGCTACAACATACTAAAATTTGGGAGAAAACTGTTGAATAACAACCGAGATACTAGTCAAAACATATTGTCATGCAGATTCATGAAAAAAGTGACCTCCTATAGACATAACACGCAAATATGACAAATTATGCATTGTCGCCTTTAATCGAATATTTTACTACGATGACGTCATCTAAATGAAAAATAAATGCCTGTTTCTGGTAGAAAATTAGCTCAGCTACAACATATCAAAATTTGGAAGAAAATTGATCAACATTAAGCGAGATACAATCAATTTTCCAAAAATATGCTGACGAATTTTCGATACACTGCAATCAGTTTGCCTAGGGTGTGATTGTTACGTCACAATGGAGTTCGGGCATAGTGCGCATTTTGTTATTCACGTAATATACATTGTGATTGTCACCAGCAGCTGGTGCGCGATGAAATGTACAACTGGGTCAATTATTGCTCACTAGTTTCACACGCATTTTGCCGTTGACTTTTCAGATCGAGCAATAATATATTTTCTATACAGTTAATAATGTATTTCGTATAGGCATGTTTTTGCCCATATATGCTATGTATTACAAGAGCTCGCACGCACAGACATTTACCTTAAACTGACGCTCATTTCATTATTAATGGTCATAAAGAGATAAACATGGTATCAAATTGTTCGGAATAAAATGGGCAATACTATGATAGACAAAAAAGGCGATTCTAGGTTGCGTAAGACCATTACGAACACAAACGCGCGCGCAAATTTATGCGCGCGCAAAGGTGTGCCCACGCAAAAATCTCGAAATGCTTGAAATGGCCTAAAACGTACTCTAATTTGATCAAAAATTGATTATGAGCATTTTTTATTTTTGCGCGCACCGACGCGCGTACGGACGCGTACGCGCGCGTTTATTGACCTTAAGTTGACCGGATGTATTTTGACCATAATTGTTATAAATATGAATGAGAAATGATTTACGGTTATGAAGATATGATCATGAGTTGATTCTCAGAGCACTTCACAAAATGGCGCCTGGATGACGTCACGAAATGTTGATGAACTTGAAAATGTTCCTGTCACGTCTTAAGATGATGACCTATGACTGTGTTAAATTTGAAAGAAATTGGACGGTTCAATTTTGAGTAATCGTGCACACAAAAGAGTGGTCACAAATTTATTTTAATTGAATTGTGTTTTTGTACAAATTCAATTAAAATACTAGAATTTAATTCGTCACGAAGACGAATAAGGTGGTCTGTCTAAGTCTTATGATAGATTTGAGAATGGGAGAAGTTATATAGACATGTAAACAATGATGATCATGAAGAACATGGTAATGATCATGATAGTAAAGGTGATGATGATGATGATAATGATAATGTTATATGATGATAAAAACGATAATGTTAATGATGATGATGATGATGATCATGATCATGATGATGGTGATGACGATCATCTTCAGACCATGATGATGATGATGGTGACATTGATGATGATGATGATGATGATATTTTTGATGATGATGAAGAGCATGAGCATGATCCTGACATCTGATTGACAAAATGAGGAAATATTTAGATAGCATATAGTCTCAGCTACAACATACTAAGATTTGGGAGAAAACTGTTGAATAACAACCGAGATACTGGTCAAAACACCTTGTCATGCAGATTCATGTTTAGAAAAAAGTGACCTCCCATAGACATAACACGCAAATATGACAAATTATGCAATGTCACCTTTAATCGAATATTTAACTATGATGACGTCATCGAAATGAAAAATGAATGATATATTTTTGATAGAGAATTATCTCAGCTACAACATATTAAATTCTGGGAGAAAATCGATCACCGATAAGTGAGATAATCTCAATTAAACAAAGACAAAAATGACGTCATCGACAAAATACATTTGTTTGAGTTTAGATGCCAATATGATGACTTTATTTCACTTTGTACGAGTCAGGGTGGTATGAAATCATATCTCCAACTCATGCTTTCTCCAACCATGATATAAACATTGGGGGTCAATGGACTATCTGAAGAGCTATTTCGATTTTTAAAATGGCATGTTTTTGATCAAATTTGCATTATATTGCCCATAGCAGCACGCGCGGATTTTGAACTTTGACGCACGCTCACGGCCTTATGAAATATGAAGAGTGACTGAAATTAATGTAAATTGTCAATTACGTTAAGAGGAATCCAAATCATTTAAACATTTTGAATTTGACCTTTTCCGCGCGCTGTGAGCGCGCACACCGCGCGCGGGGACACAAACGGACGGAAAATTTTGAAATGCTTCAAATGACCTGATTCGTACTCTAGTTTAATAGTTAAGTGATTTTGAGCAATTTTAAATTTTGACGCGCACATACGCGCGCGTCATGACCTTTATGTGACCTTTGATGACATGACCTGTTGACCCTTGACCTGAAGTATATGTTATATGAATATGAATGAATTTTGAGTATGCATCATGAAGATATGATGGATAATGTGATTTCACAAAATGGCGCCTGGATGACGTCACGATAATTTGATGACCTTGAAAATGTTCCTGTCACGTCTCATGATGATTACCTATGACTGTGTCAAAATTAAGAGAAATTGGGTGAATGGATATTGAGAAATCGGATACACAAAAAAGTGGAGAAATAAATAAAAATAAATAATAAATAAATAATAAATAAAGAAAGAAAATTCTGACGAAATCAATAGGTGGTCTGTTGATAACAGACCACCTAACTAGAAATTTAAATCGTCACGAAGACGAATAAGGTGGTCTGTCTTCAAGTCTTATAATAGATTATAATATTTACTATATTGAAAAAGGGAGAAGTTATATAGACATGTAAACAATGATGATTATGATGATGATGATCTTGATAGTAATGATTATGATGATGATCATGATGATGTTGATGAGGATGATTATCATCATTATGATAATGATGATCATGATCATGAGCGTGATTCTGACATCTTATCGGAAAATGAGGGGTGATTTAGATAATATATAGTCTCAGCGACAACATACTAAAATCTAGGAGAAAACTGTTGAATAACAACCGAGATACTGGTCAAAACACATTGTCATGCAGATTCATGTTTTGAAATAAGTGACCTCCCATAGACATAACACGCAAATATGACAAATTATGCATTTTCGCCTTTAATCGAATATTTTACTATGATGACGTCATCTAAATGAAAAATAAATAACATATTTCTGGTAAAAAATTAGCTCAGCTACAACATATCGAAATCTGGGAGAAAATTGATCACTGATAAGCGAGATAATCTCAATTAAACAAAGACAAAAATGACGTCATCAACAAAATACATTTTCTTTAGTTTAGATGCAAATATGAAGATTTTGTTTCACTTTGTACGAGTCAGGGTGGTATGAAATCATATCTTCAACTCATGCGCTTTCCAACCATGATATAAAAATTGGGGGTCGACGGACTATCTGAAGAGCTATTTCGATTTTTAAAATGGCATGTTTTTGATCAAATTTGCATTATATTGCCCATAGCAGTACGCGCGGATTTTGAACTTTGACGCATGCTCACGGCCTTATGAAATATGAAGAGTGACTGAAATTAATGTAAATTGTCAATTACGTTAAGAGGAATCCAAATCATGTAAACATTTTGAATTTGACCTTTTCCGCGCGCTGTGAGCGCGCACAACGCGCGCGGGGACACGAACGGACGGAAAATTTTGAAATGCTTAAAATGACCTGATTCGTACTCTCGTTTAATAGTTAAGTGATTTTGAGCAATTTTAAATTTTGACGCGCACATACGCGCGCGTCATGACCTTTATGTGACCTTTGATGACATGACCTGTTGACCCTTGACCTAAAGTATATGTGATATGAATATGAATGACCTTTGCTGATGCATCATGAAGATATGATGGATAACGTGATTTCACAAAATGGCGCCTGGATGACGTCACGATAACCTAATGACCTTAAAAATGTTCCTGTCACGTTTCATGATAATGACCTATGACTGTGCCAAAATTGAATCAAATTGACATAACCAATCTTACGTTATCCGACACACAAAAAAGTGAAGAAATAAATAAAAATAAAGAAATAATAAAGAAGAAAGAAAATTCTGACGAAATCAATAGGTGGTCTGTTGATAACAGACCACCTAACTAGAAATTTAATTCGTCACGAAGACGAATAAGGTGGTCTGTCTAAGTCTTATGATAGAATTGAGAATAGGAGAAGTTATATAGACATGTAAACAATGATGATCATGATGACCATGATGATGATCATGATAGTAAAGGTGATGATGATGATGATAATGATAATGTTATATGATGATAAAAACGATAATGTTAATGATGATGATGAGCATAAGCATGATCCTGACATCTGATTGAAAAAATAAGGAAATATTTAGATAGCAAATAGTCTCAGCTACAACATACTAAAATTTGGGAGAAAACTGTTGAATAACCACCAAGATACTGGTCAAAACACCTTGTCATGCAGATTCATGTTTTGAAAAAAGTGAACTCCCATAGACATAACACGCAAATATGACAAATTATGCATTGTCGCCTTTAATGGAATATTTAACTATGATGACGTCATCGAAATGAAAAATGAACGCATATTTTTGATAGAGAATTATCTCAGCTACAACATATTAAATTCTGGGAGAAAATCGATCACCGATAAGTGAGATAATCTCAATTAAACAAAGACAAAAATGACGTCATCAACAAAATACATTTGTTTGAGTTTAGATGCCAATATGATGACTTTGTTTCACTTTGTACGAGTCAGTGTGGTATGAAATCATATCTCCATCTTATTCTTTATCCAACCATGATATCAAAATTGGGGGTCGATGGACTATCTGAAGAGCTATTTCGATTTTTAAAATGGCATGTTTTTGATCAAATTTGCATTATATTGCCCATAGCAGCACGCGCGGATTTTGAACTTTGACGCCCGCTCACGGCCTAATGAAATATGAAGAGTAACTGAAATTAATGTAAATTGTCAATTACGTTAAGAGGAATCCAAATCATGTAAACATTTTGAATTTGACCTTTTCCGCGCGCCGTGAGCGCGCACACCGCGCGCGGGGACATGTACGGACGGAAAATTTTGAAATGCTTAAAATGACCTGATTCGTACTCTCGTTTAATAGTTAAGTGATTTTGAGCAACTTAAAATTTTGACGCGCACATACGCGCGCGTCATGACCTTTATGTGACCTTTGATGACTTGACCTGTTGACCCTTGACCTGAAGTATATGTGATATGAATATGAATGACCTTTGCTAATGTTTCATGAAGATATGATGGATAATGTGATTTCACAAAATGGCGCCTGGATGACGTCACAATGACTTGATGACCTTGAAAATGTTCCTGTCACGTCTCATGATAATGACCCATAACTGTGCCAAAATTGAATCAAAATGACTTAACCGAACTTGAGTTATCCTAGGAACAAAAAACGGGAAGAAATAAAAATAAATAATAACTAGAAATTTAATTCGTCACGAAGACGAATAAGGTGGTCTGTCTAAGTCTTATGATAGAATTGAGAATGGGAGAAGTAATATAGACATGTAAACAATAATGATCATGATGAACATGATGATGATCATGATAGTAAAGGTGATGATGATGATAATGATAATGTTATATGATGATAAAAACGATAATGTTAATGATGATGATGAGCATAAGCATGATCCTGACATCTGATTGAAAAAATAAGGAAATATTTAGATAGCAAATAGTCTCAGCTACAACATACTAAAATTTGGGAGAAAACTGTTGAATAACAACCGAGATACTGGTCAAAACACGTTGTCATGCAGATTCATGTTTTGAAAAAAGTGACCTCCCATAGACATAACACGCAAATATGACAAATTATGCATTGTCGCCTTTAATGGAATATTTAACTATGATGACGTCATCGAAATGAAAAATGAATGGCATATTTTTGATAGAGATTTATCTCAGCTACAACATATTAAATTCTGGGAGAAAATCGATCACCGATAAGTGAGATAATCTCAAATAAACAAAGACAAAAATGACGTCATCAACAAAATACATTTGTTTGAGTTTAGATGCCAATATGATGACTTTGTTTCACTTTGTACGAGTCAGGGTGGTATGAAATCATATCTACAACTCATGCTTTTTCCAACCATGATATAAAAATTGGGGGTCGATGGACTATCTGAAGAGCTATTTCGATTTTTAAAATGGCATGTTTTTGATGAAATTCGCATTATATTGCCCATAGCAGCACGCGCGGATTTTGAACTTTGACGCACGCTCACGGCCTTATGAAATATGAAGAGTGACTGAAATTAATGTAAATTGTCAATTACGTTAAGAGTAATCCAAATCATGTAAATATTTTGAATTTGACCTTTTCCGCGCGCCGTGAGCGCGCACACCGCGCGCGGGGACATGTACGGACGGAAAATTTTGAAATGCTTAAAATGACCTGATTCGTACTCTCGTTTAATAGTTAAGTGATTTTGAGCAACTTAAAATTTTGACGCGCACATACGCGCGCGTCATGACCTTTATGTGACCTTTGATGACTTGACCTGTTGACCCTTGACCTGAAGTATATGTGATATGAATATGAATGACCTTTGCTGATGTTTCATGAAGATATGATGGATAATGTGATTTCACAAAATGGCGCCTGGATGACGTCACAATGACTTGATGACCTTGAAAATGTTCCTGTCACGTCTCATGATAATGACCCATAACTGTGCCAAAATTGAATCAAAATGACTTAACCGAACTTGAGTTATCCTAGGAACAAAAAACGGGAAGAAATAAAAATAAATAATAATAATAATAATAACTAGAAATTTAATTCGTCACGAAGACGAATAAGGTGGTCTGTCTTCAAGTCTTATAATAGATTATTATATTTACTATATTAAAAAAGGGAGAAGTTATATAGACATGTACACAATGATGATTATGATGATGATGATCTTGATAGTAATGATTATGATGATGATGATCATGATGATGGTGACATTGATGATGATGATGATGATATTGATGATGAGCATGAGCATGATCCTGACATCTGATTGAAAAAATGAGGAAATATTTAGATAGCATATAGTCTCAGCAACAACATACTAAGATTTGGGAGAAAACTGTTGAATAACAACCGAGATACAGGTCAAAACACATTGTCATGCAGATTCATGTTTTGAAAAAAGTGACCTCCCATAGACATAACACGCAAATATGACAAATTATGCATTGTCGCCTTTAATCGAATATTTTACTATGATGACGTCATTAAAATGAAAAATAAATGGCATATTTCTGGTAGAGAATTAGCTCAGCTACAACATATCGAAATCTGGGAGAAAATCGATCACTGATAAGCGAGATAATCTCAATTAAACAAAGACAAAAATAACGTCATCAACAAAATACATTTTCTTTAGTTTAGATGCAAATATGAAGATTTTGTTTCACTTTGTATGAGTCAGGGTGGTATGAAATCATATCTCCAACTCATGCTCTTTCCAACCATGATATAAAAATTGGGGGTCGACGGACTATCTGAAGAGCTATTTCGATTTATAAAGTAGCATGTTTTTGATCAAATTTACATTATATTGCCCATAGCAGTACGCGCGGATTTTGAACTTTGACGCGCGCTCACGGCCTTATGAAAGGTCAAGAGTGACTGAAATTAATGTAAATTGTCATTAATGGTAAGAGGAATCTAAATCATGTAAACAAATTGAATTTGACCATTTCCGCGCGTTGTGAGCGCGCGCACCGCGCGCGGGGACAAGTACGGACGGAAATTTTTGAAATGCTTAAAATGACCTGATTCGTACTCTCGTTTAATATTTAAGTGATTTTGAGCATTTTAAAATTTTGACGCGCGCGTACGTGCGCGTCATGACCCTTATGTGACCTTTGATGACATGACTTGTTGACCCTTGACCTGAAGTATATGTGATATGTATATGAATGACCTTTGCTTATGCATCATGAAGATATGATGGATAATGTTATTTCACAAAATGGCGCCTGGATGACGTCATGATGACCTGATGACCTTGAAAAGGTTACTGTCACGTCTTATGGCAATGACCTATGACTGTGCCAAAATTGAATGAAATTGACGGAACCAAACTTGAGTTATCTATGGCACAAAAAAGTGTAGGAAATAAAAATAAATAATAATAATAATAATAATAATAATAAAGAAAGAAAATTCTGACGAAAACAATAGGTGATCTGTCGTTGACAGACCACCTAATAACTAGAAATTTAATTCGTCACGAAGACGAATAAGGTGGTCTGTCTAAGTCTTATGATAGAATTGAGAATAGGAGAAGTTATATAGACATGTAAACAATGATGATCATGATGACCATGATGATGATCATGATAGTAAAGGTGATGATGATGATGATAATGATAATGTTATATGATGATAAAAACGATAATGTTAATGATGATGATGAGCATAAGCATGATCCTGACATCTGATTGAAAAAATAAGGAAATATTTAGATAGCAAATAGTCTCAGCTACAACATACTAAAATTTGGGAGAAAACTGTTGAATAACCACCAAGATACTGGTCAAAACACCTTGTCATGCAGATTCATGTTTTGAAAAAAGTGAACTCCCATAGACATAACACGCAAATATGACAAATTATGCATTGTCGCCTTTAATGGAATATTTAACTATGATGACGTCATCGAAATGAAAAATGAACGCATATTTTTGATAGAGAATTATCTCAGCTACAACATATTAAATTCTGGGAGAAAATCGATCACCGATAAGTGAGATAATCTCAATTAAACAAAGACAAAAATGACGTCATCAACAAAATACATTTGTTTGAGTTTAGATGCCAATATGATGACTTTGTTTCACTTTGTACGAGTCAGTGTGGTATGAAATCATATCTCCATCTTATTCTTTATCCAACCATGATATCAAAATTGGGGGTCGATGGACTATCTGAAGAGCTATTTCGATTTTTAAAATGGCATGTTTTTGATCAAATTTGCATTATATTGCCCATAGCAGCACGCGCGGATTTTGAACTTTGACGCCCGCTCACGGCCTAATGAAATATGAAGAGTAACTGAAATTAATGTAAATTGTCAATTACGTTAAGAGGAATCCAAATCATGTAAACATTTTGAATTTGACCTTTTCCGCGCGCCGTGAGCGCGCACACCGCGCGCGGGGACATGTACGGACGGAAAATTTTGAAATGCTTAAAATGACCTGATTCGTACTCTCGTTTAATAGTTAAGTGATTTTGAGCAACTTAAAATTTTGACGCGCACATACGCGCGCGTCATGACCTTTATGTGACCTTTGATGACTTGACCTGTTGACCCTTGACCTGAAGTATATGTGATATGAATATGAATGACCTTTGCTAATGTTTCATGAAGATATGATGGATAATGTGATTTCACAAAATGGCGCCTGGATGACGTCACAATGACTTGATGACCTTGAAAATGTTCCTGTCACGTCTCATGATAATGACCCATAACTGTGCCAAAATTGAATCAAAATGACTTAACCGAACTTGAGTTATCCTAGGAACAAAAAACGGGAAGAAATAAAAATAAATAATAATAATAATAATAATAATAATAATAATAAATAAATAAAGAAAATTCTGACGAAATCAATAGGTGGTCTGTTGATAACAGACCACCTAATAACTAGAAATTTAATTCGTCACGAAGACGAATAAGGTGGTCTGTCTAAGTCTTATGATAGAATTGAGAATGGGAGAAGTTATATAGACATGTAAACAATGATGATCATGATGACCATGATGATGATCATGATAGTAAAGGTGATGATGATGATGATAATGATAATGTTATATGATGATAAAAACGATAATGTTAATGATGATGATGAGCACAAGCATGATCCTGACATGTGATTGAAAAAATAAGGAAATATTTAAATAGCAAATAGTCTCAGCTACAACATACTCAAATTTGGGAGAAAACTGTTGAATAACAACCGAGATACTGGTCAAAACACCTTGTCATGCAGATTCATGTTTTGAAAAAAGTGACCTCCCATAGACATAACACGCAAATATGACAAATTATGCATTGTCGCCTTTAATCGAATATTTTACTATGATGACGTCATCTAAATGAAAAATAAATGACATATTTCTGGTAGAAAATTAGCTCAGCTACATTATATCGAAATCTGGGAGAAAATCGATCACTGATAAGCGAGATAATCTCAATTAAACAAAGACAAAAATGACGTCATCAACAAAATACATTTTCTTTAGTTTAGATGCAAATATGAAGATTTTGTTTCACTTTGTACGAGTCAGGGTGGTATGAAATCATATCTCCAACTCATGCTCTTTCCAACCATGATATAAAAATTGGGGGTCGACGGACTATCTGAAGAGCTATTTCGATTTTTAAAATGACATGTTTTTGATCAAATTTGCATTATATTGCCCATAGCAGTACGCGCGGATTTTGAACTTTGACGCACGCTCACGGCCTTATGAAATATGAAGAGTGACTGAAATTAATGTAAATTGTCAATTACGTTAAGAGGAATCCAAATCATGTAAACATTTTGAATTTGACCTTTTCCGCGCGCTGTGAGCGCGCACACCGCGCGCGGGGACACTTACGGACGGAAAATTTTGAAATGCTTAAAATGACCTGATTCGTACTCTCGTTTAATAGTTTAGTGATTTTGAGCAATTTTAAATTTTGACGCGCACATACGCGCGCGTCATGACCTTTATGTGACCTTTGATGACATGACCTGTTGACCCTTGACCTAAAGTAAATGTGATATGAATATGAATTACCTTTGCTGATGCATCATGAAGATATGATGGATAACGTGATTTCACAAAATGGCGCCTGGATGACGTCACGATAACCTAATGACCTTAAAAATGTTCCTGTCACGTCTCATGATAATGACCTATGACTGTGCCAAAATTGAATCAAATTGACTAAACCTAACTTGAGTTATCCTAGGAACAAAAAACGGGAAGAAATAAAAATAAATAATAATAAAGAAAATTCTGACGAAATCAATAGGTGGTCTGTTGATAACAGACCACCTAAATAAAGAAAATTCTGACGAAATCAATAGGTGGTCTGTTGATAACAGACCACCTAATAACTAGAAATTTAATTCGTCACGAAGACGAATAAGGTGGTCTGTCTTCAAGTCTTATAATAGATTATAATATTTACTATATTGAAAAAGGGAGAAGTTATACAGACATGTAAACAATGATGATTATGATGATGATGATCTTGATAGTAATGATTATGATGATGATGATCATGATGATGTTGATGAGGATGATTATCATCATTATGATAATGATGATGATTATGATCATGAGCGTGATTCTGACATCTTATCGGAAAAATGAGGGATGATTTAGATAACATATAGTCTCAGCGACAACATACTAAAATTTAGGAGAAAAATGTTGAATAACAACCGAGATACTGGTAAAAACACATTGTCATGCAGATTCATGTTTTGAAATAAGTGACCTCCCATAGACATAACACGCAAAAATGACAAATTATGCATTGTCGCCTTTAATCAAATATTTAACTATGATGACGTCATCCAAATGAAAAATAAATGACATATTTCTGATAGAGAATTATCTCAGCTACAACATATCAAAACCTGGGAGAAGATCGATCACCGATAAGTGAGATAATCTCAATTAAACAAAGACAAAAATGACGTCATCAACAAATTACATTTGTTTGAGTTTAGATGCCAATATGATGACTTTGTTTCACTTTGTACGAGTCAGGCTGGTATGAAATCATATCTCCAACTCATGCTTTCTCCAACCATGATATAAAAACTGGGGGTCGATGGACTATCTGAAGAGCTATTTCGATTTTTAAAATGGCATGTTTTTGATCAAATTTGCATTATATTGCCCATAGCAGTACGCGCGGATTTTGAACTTTGACGCACGCTCACGGCCTTAGGAAATATGAAGAGTGACTGAAATTAATGTAAATTGTCAATTACGTTAAGAGGAATCCAAATCATGTAAACATTTTGAATTTGACCTTTTCCGCGCGCTGTGAACGCGCACACCGCGCGCGGGGACACTTACGGACGGAAAATTTTGAAATGCTTAAAATGACCTGATTCGTACTCTCGTTTAATAGTTTAGTGATTTTGAGCAATTTTAAATTTTGACGCGCACATACGCGCGCCTCATGACCTTTATGTGACCTTTGATGACATGACCTGTTGACCCTTGACCTAAAGTATATGTGATATGAATATGAATGACCTTTGCTGATGCATCATGAAGATATGATGGATAACGTGATTTCCCAAAATGGCGCCTGGATGACGTCACGATAACCTAATGACCTTAAAAATGTTCCTGTCACGTCTGATGATAATGACCTATGACTGTGCCAAAATTGAAGCAAATTGACTAAACCAAACTTGAGTTATCCTAGGAACAAAAAACGGGAAGAAATAAAAATAAATAATAACTAGAAATTTAATTCGTCACGAAGACGAATAAGGTGGTCTGTCTTCATGTCTGATGGTAGATTATACTATTTACTATATTGAGAAAGGTAGAAGTTATATAGACATGTAAACAATGATGATGATGATGATGATCTTGATAGTAATGGTGATGACGTTGATGACGATGATAATGATAATGTTAATGATATTGATGATCATGAGCATGATCCTGACATCTTATCGAAAAAATGAGGGTTGATTAAGATAACATATAGTCTCAGGTACAACATACTAAAATTTGGGAGTAAACTGTTGAATAACAACCGAGATACTGGTCAAAACACATTGTCATGCAGATTCATGTTTTGAAAAAAGTGACATCCTATAGACATAACACGCAAATATGACAAATTATGCAATGTCGCCTTTAATCGAATATTTCACTACGATGACGTCATCCAAAAGAAAAATAAATGACATATTTCTGGTAGAGAATTAGCTCAGCTACAACATATAAAAATTTGGAAGAAAATTGATCAACATTTACAGAGATACAATCAATTTTCCAAAAATATGCTGACGAATTTTCGATACACTGCAATCAGTTTGCCTAGGGTGTGATTGTTACGTCACAATGGAGTTCGGGCATAGTGCGCATTTTGTTTACACGTAATATACATTGTCATTGTCACCAGCAGCTGGTGCGCGATGAAATGTACAACTGGGTCAATTATTGCTCACTAGTTTCACACGCATTTTGCCGTTGACTTTTCAGATCGAGCCATAATATTTTTTTCTATACAGTTAATAATGTATTCCGTATAGGCATGTTTTTGCCCATATATGCTATGTATTAAAAGAGCTCGCACGCACAGACATTTACCTTAAACTGACGCTCATTTCGTTATTAATGGTCATAAAGAGATAAACATGGTATCAAATTGTTCGGAATAAAATGGGCAATACTATGATAGACAAAAAAGGCGATTCTAGGTTGCGTAAGACCATTACGAACACAAACGTGCGCGCAAATTTATGCGCGCGCAAAGGTGTGCCTACGCAAAATTTTCGAAATGCTTGAAATGGCCTAAAACGTACTCTAATTTGATCAAAAAGTGATTATGAGCATTTTTTAATTTTGCGCGCACCAACGTGCGGACGGACGCGTACGCGCGCGTTTTTTGACCTTAAGTTAACCGGATGGATATTGACCTTAATCGTTATAAATATGAATGATAAATGATTTACGGTTATGAAGATATGATCATGAGTTGATTCTCAGAGCACTTCACAAAATGGCGCCTGGATGACGTCACGATATTTAAATGAACTTGAAAATGTTCCTGTCACGTCTTAAGACAATGACCTATGACTGTGTCAAATTTAATTGAATTTGCACGGTTCAATTTTGAGTAATCGTGGGAACAAAAAAGTGGTCACAGATTTATTTTAATTGAATTGTGTTTTTGTACAAATTCAATTAAAATACTAGAAATTTAATTCGTCACGAAGACGAATAAGGTGGTCTGTCTAAGTCTTATGATAGATTTGAGAATGGGAGAAGTTATATAGACATGTAAACAATGATGATCATGATGAACATGATGATGATCATGATAGTAAAGGTGATGATGATCATGATAATGAAAATGTTATATGATGATAAAAACGATAATGTTAATGATGATGATGATAATGATCATGATCATGGTGATGTTGATGATCATCATCTTCAGACCATGATGATGATGATGATGATAATGATCATGATCATGGTGATGTTGATGATCATCATCTTCAGACCATGATGATGATGATGATGGTGACATTGATGATGATGATGATAATGATGATATTGATGATGATGATGACGATGATGAGTATGAACATGATCCTGACATCTGATTGAAAAAATGAGGAAATATTTAGATAGCAAATAGACTCAGCTACAACATACTAAAATTTGGGAGAAAACTGTTGAATAATAACCGAGATACTGGTCAAAACACATTGTCATGCAGATGCATGTTTTGAAAAAAGTGACCTCCCATAGACATAACACGCAAATATGACAAATTATGCATTGTCGCCTTTAATCGAATATTTTACTATGATGACGTCAGATAAATGAAAAATAAATGACATATTTCTGATAGAGAATTATCTCAGCTACAACATATCAAAATCTGGGAGAAAATCGATCACCGATAAGTGAGATAATCTCAAATAAACAAAGACAAAAATGACGTCATCAACAAAATACATTTTGTTGAGTTTAGATGTCAATATAATGACTTTGTTACACTTTGTACGAGTCAGGGTGGTATGAAATCATATCTCCAATTCATGCTTTCTCCAACCATGATATAAAAATTGGGGGTCGATGGACTATCTGAAGAGCTATTTCGATTTTTAAAATGGCATGTTTTTGATTAAATTTGCATTATATTGCCCATAGCAGCACGCGCGGATTTTGAACTTTGACGCGCGCTCACGGCCTTATGAAAGGTCAAGAGTGACTGAAATTAATGTAAATTGTCAATTACGTTAAGAGGAATCCAAATCATGTAAACATTTTGAATTTAACATTTTCCGCGCGCTGTGAGCGCGCACACGGCGCGCGGGGACACTAACGGACGGAAAATGTTGAAATGTTTAAAATGACCTGATTCGTACTCTCGTTTAATAGTTAAGTGATTTTGAGCAATTTTAAATTTTGACGCGCACATACGCGCGCGTCATGACCTTTATGTGACCTTTGATGACATGACCTGTTGACCCTTGATCTGAAGTATATGTTATATTAATATGAATGACCTTTGATGATGCGTCATGAAGATATGATGGATAATGTGATTTCACAAAATGGCGCCTGGATGACGTCACGATAATTTGATGACCTTGAAAATGTTCCTGTCACGTCTCATAATGATGACCTATGACTGTGTCAAAATTGAGAGAAATTGGGTGGATGGATATTGAGAAATCGGATACACAAAAAAGTGGAGAAATAAATAAAAATAAATAAATAATAATAATAAATAAAGAAAGAAAATTCTGACGAAATCAATAGGTGGTCTGTTGATAACAGACCACCTAACTAGAAATGTAATTCGTCACGAAGACGAATAAACTACAACATATTAAAATCTGGGTGAAAATCGATCACCGATACGTGAGATAATCTCAATTAAACAAAGACAAAAATGACGTCATCAACAAAATACATTTTTTTGGAGTTTAGATGCCAATATTAAGACTTTGTTTCACTTTGTACGAGTCAGGGTGGTATGAAATCATATGTCCAACTCATGCTTTATCCAACCATGATATAAACATTAGGGGTCAATGGACTATCTGAAGAGCTATTTCGATTTTTAAAATGGGATGTTTTATGCCATATATGCTATGTATTACAAGAGCTCGCACGCACGGACATTATCTTAAACGGACGCTCATTCCGTTATTAATGGGCAGAAAAAGGTGAACAATGTATCAAAATGCTTGAAAGAATGTGTCAGATATGATGACGGAAAAAAATTGGCGATTTCATGTTGCCAAATGCCAGGACACGCGAAAACGCGCGCCCATGGGCGTGTGCGCGTTTTTTTTGCAAAATGCTTAAAATGTCCTAAAACGTATGCAAAATTAATTTGAGACGATTTGAAGCATTTTTATTTTTTGCGTGCGCGCTAACGCGCGGACGTACGCATGCGCGCGCGTTTTCTGACCTGAAACTGACCGGACGGATATTGACCCTAATCATGATAAATATAAATGAGAAATGCCTTTCCGTTATGAAGATATGATCATGAGTAAAAAGTACCAAAAAAAAACCAAAATGGCGCCTGGATGACGTCATGAAGACTTGATGACCTTGAAAATGTTCCTGTCACGTCTTATGACAATGACCTATGACTGTACCAAAATTGAACGAAATTGACATAACTGATCTTGAGTTATCGTCGGAACAAAAAAGTGGTAACAATAAATAAAAATAAAGAATAATAAATAAATAAATAATAAAGAAGAAAGAAAATTCTGACGAAAACAATAGGTGATCTGTCGTTGACAGACCACCTAATAAAGAAGAAAGAAAATTCTGACGAAAACAATAGGTGATCTGTCGTTGACAGACCACCTAATAATGTTAATGATGATGATAAGCACAAGCATGATCCTGACATCTGATTGAAAAAATAAGGAAATAATTAAATAGCAAATAGTCTCAGCTACAACATACTAAAATTTGGGAGAAAACTGTTGAATAACAACCGAGATACTGGTCAAAACACCTTGTCATGCAGATTCATGTTTTGAAAAAAGTGACCTCCCATAGACATAACACGCAAATATGACAAATTATGCATTGTCGCCTTTAATCGAATATTTTACTATGATAACGTCATCTAAATGAAAAATAAATGGCATATTTTTGATAGAAAATTATCTCAGCTACAACATATCAAAATCTGGGAGAAAGTTGATCACCGATAAGTGAGATAATCTCAATTAAACAAAGACAAAAATGACGTCATCAACAAAATACATTTGTTTGAGTTTAGATGCCAATATGATGACTTTGTTTCACTTTGTACGAGTCAGGGTGGTATGAAATCATATCTACAACTCATGCTTTTTCCAACCATGATATAAAAATTGGGGGTCGATGGACTATCTGAAGAGCTATTTCGATTTTTAAAATGGCATGTTTTTGATGAAATTTGCATTATATTGCCTATAGCAGCACGCGCGGATTTTGAACTTTGACGCACGCTCACGACCTTATGAAATATGGAGAGTGACTGAAATTAATGTAACTTGTCAATTACGTTAAGAGGAATCCAAATCAAGTAAACATTTTGAATTTGACTTTTTTCGCGCGTCATGAGCGCGCGCAACGCGCGCGGCGACATGTACGGACGGAAAATTTTGAAATGCTTAAAATGACCTGATTCGTACTCTCGTTTAGTAGTTAAGTGATTTTGAACTTTTTAAAATTTTGACGCACACGTACGCGCGCGTCATGACCTCTATGTGACCTTTGATGACATGACCTGTTGACCCTTGACCTGAAGTGTATGTGATATGAATATGAATGAACTTTGAGTACGCATCATGAAGATATGATGGATAATGTGATTACACAAAATGGCGCCTGGATGACGTCACGATGACATGATGACCTTGAAAATGTTCCTGTCACGTGTCATGACAATGACCTATGACTATGCTAAACTTGAATCAAATTGACTAAACCAAACTTGAGTTATCCAGGGCACAAAAAACGGGAAGAAATAAAAATAAATAATAATAATAATAATAATAAAGAAAATTCTGACGAAATCAATAGGTGGTCTGTTGATAACAGACCACCTAACTAGAAATTTAATTCGTCACGAAGACGAATAAGGTGGTCTGTCTTCAAGTCATATAATAGATTATAATATTTACTATATTGAAAAAGGGAGAAGTTATATCGACATGTAAACAATGATGATTATGATGATGATGATCATGATGATGTTGATGAGGATGATTATCATCATTATGATAATGATGATGATCATGGTCATGAGCGTGATTGTGACATCTTATCGAAAAAACGAGGGATGATTTAGATAACATATGGTCTCAGCGACAACATACTAAAATTTAGGAGAAAACTGTTGAATAACAACCGAGATACTAGTCAAAACACATTGTCATGCAGATTCATGTTTTGAAATAAGTGACCTCCTATAGACATAACACGCAAATATGACAAATTATGCATTGTCACCTTTAATCGAATATTTTACTATAATGACGTCATCCAAATGAAAAATAAATGACATATTTCTGGTAGAGAATTAGCTCAGCTACAACATATCGAAATCTGGGAGAAAATCGATCACTGACAAGCGAGATAATCTCACTTAAACAAAGACAAAAATGACGTCATCAACAAAATACATTTTCTTTAGTTTAGATGCAAATATGAAGATTTTTTTTTCACTTTGTACGAGTCAGTGTGGTATGAAATCATATCTCCAACTCATGCTTTCTCCAACCATGATATAAAAATTGGGGGTCAATGGACTATCTGAAGAGCTATTTCGATTTTTAAAATGGCATGTTTTTGATCAAATTTGCATTATATTGCCCATAGCAGTACGCGCGGATTTTGAACTTTGACGCACGCTCACGGCCTTATTAAATATGAAGAGTGACTGAAATTAATGTAAATTGTCAATTACGTTAAGAGGAATCTAAATCATGTAAACATTTTGAATTTGACCTTTTCCGCGCGTCATGAGCGCGCGCAACGCGCGCGGGGACATGTACGGACGGAAAATTTTGAAATGCTTAAAATGACCTGATTCGTACTCTCCTTTAGTAGTTAAGTGATTTTGAGCTATTTAAAATTTTGACGCACACGTACGCGCGCGTCATGACCTTTATGTGACCTTTGATGACATGACCTGTTGACCCTTGACCTAAAGTATATGTGATATGAATATGAATAACCTTTGCTGATGCATCATGAAGATATGATGGATAACGTGATTTCTCAAAATGGCGCCTGGATGACGTCACGATGATTTGATGACCTTGAAAATGTTCAAGACACGTGTCATGACAATGACCTATGACTGTGCCAAAATTGAATCAAATTGACTAAACCAAACTTGAAGTTATCCTGGGCACAAAAAACGGGAAGAAATAAAAATAAAGAATAAAGAAAATTCTGACGAAAACAATAGGTGGTCTGTTGATAACAGACCACCTAACTAGAAATTTAATTCGTCACGAAGACGAATAAGGTGGTCTGTCTATGTCTTATGATAGATTTGAGAATGGGAAAAGTTATATAGACATGTAAACAATGATGATCATGATGAACATGATGATGATCATGGTAGTAAAGGTGATGATGATGATAATGATAATGTTATATGATGATAAAAACGATAATGTTAATGACGATGATGACCATGAGCATGATCCTGACATCTGATTGTAAAAATGAGGAAATATTTAGATAGCAAATAGTCTCAGCTACAACATACTAAAATTTGGGTGAAAACTGTTGAATAACAACCGAGATACTGGTCAAAACACATTGTCATGCAGATTCATTTTTTGAAAAAAGTGACCTCCCATAGACATAACACGCAAATATGACAAATTATGCATTGTCGCCTTTAATGGAATATTTAACTATGATGACGTCATCGAAATGAAAAATGAATGGCATATTTTTGATAGAGATTTATCTCAGCTACAACATATTAAATTCTGGGAGAAAATCGATCACCGATAAGTGAGATAATCTCAAATAAACAAAGACAAAAATGACGTCATCAACAAAATACATTTGTTTGAGTTTAGATGCCAATATGATGACTTTGTTTCACTTTGTACGAGTCAGGGTGGTATGAAATCATATCTCCATCTTATGCTTTATCCAACCATGATATAAAAATTGGGGGTCGATGGACTATCTGAAGAGCTATTTCGATTTTTAAAATGGCATGTTTTTGATCAAATTTGCATTATATTGCCCATAGCAGCACGCGCGGATTTTGAACTTTGACGCCCGCTCACGGCCTAATGAAATATGAAGAGTAACTGAAATTAATGTAAATTGTCAATTACGTTAAGAGGAATCCAAATCATGTAAACATTTTGAATTTGACCTTTTCCGCGCGCCGTGAGCGCGCACACCGCGCGCGGGGACATGTACGGACGGAAAATGTTGAAATGCTTAAAATGACCTGATTCGTACTCTCGTTTAATAGTTAAGTGATTTTGAGCAATTTAAAATTTTGACGCGCACATGCGCGCGCGTCATGACCTTTATGTGACCTTTGAAGACATGACCTGTTGACCCTTGACCTTAAGTATATGTGATATGAATACGAATGACCTTTGCTGATGCATCATGAAGATATGATGGATAATGTGATTTCACAAAATGGCGCCTGGATGACGTCAAGATGACATGATGACCTTGAAAATGTTCCTGTCACGTGTCATTACAATGACCTATAACTGTGCTAAAATTGAATTAAATTGACTAAACCAAACTTGAGTTATCCTAGGAACAAAAAACGGGGAGAAATAAAAATAAATAATAATAATAATAATAACTAGAAATTTAATTCGTCACGAAGACGAATAAGGTGGTCTGTCTTCAATAGATTATAATATTTACTATATTGAAAAAGGGGGAAGTTATATAGACATGTAAACATTGATGATTATGATGATGATGATCTGGATGGTAATGATTATGATGATCATGATCATGATGATGTTGATGAGGATGATTATCATCATTATGATAATGATGATGATCATGATCATGAGCGTGATTCTGACATCTTATCGGAAAAATGAGGGGTGATCTAGATAACATATAGTCTCAGCGACAACATACTAAAATTTGCGAGAAAACTGTTGAAAAAAACCGAGATACTGGTCAAAACACAATGTCATGCAGATTCATGTTTTGAAAAAAAGTGACTTCCCATAGACATAACACGCAAATATGACAAATTATGCATTGTCGCCTTTAATCGAATATTTAACTATGATGACGTCATCTAAATGAAAAATAAATAACATATTTCTGATAGAGAATTATCTCAGCTACAACATATCAAAATGTGGGAGAAGATTGATCACCGATAAGTGAGATAATCTCAATTAAACAAAGACAAAAATGACGTCATCAACAAAATACATTTGTTTGAGTTTAGATGCCAATATGATGACTTTGTTTCACTTTGTACGAGTCAGGGTGGTATGAAATCATATCTCCAACTCTTGCTCTTTCCAACCATGATATAAAAATTGGGGGTCGACGGACTATCTGAAGAGCTATTTCGATTTATAAAGTAGCATGTTTTTGATCAAATTTACATTATATTGCCCATAGCAGTACGCGCGGATTTTGAACTTTGACGCGCGCTCACGGCCTTATGAAAGGTCAAGAGTGACTGAAATTAATGTAAATTGTAATTTATGGTAAGAGGAATCTAAATCATGTAAACAAATTGAATTTGACCTTTTTCCGCGCGTTGTGAGCGCGCGCACCGCGCGCGGGGACAAGTACGGGCGGAAATTTTTGAAATGCTTAAAATGACCTGATTCGTACTCTCGTTTAATAGTTAAGTGATTTTGAGCATTTTAAAAGTTTGACGCGCGCGTACGTGCGCGTCATGACCTTTATGTGACCTTTGATGACATGACTTGTTGACCCTTGACCTGAAGTATATGTGATATGTATATGAATGACCTTTGCTTATGCATCATGAAGATATGATGGATAATGTGATTTCACAAAATGGCGCCTGGATGACGTCATGATGACCTGATGACCTTGAAAAGGTTACTGTCACGTCTTATGGCAATGACCTATGACTGTGCCAAAATGAATGAAATTGACGGAACCAAACTTGAGTTATCTATGGCACAAAAAAGTGTAGGAAATAAAAATAAACTAGAAATTTAATTCGTCATGGGGACGAATTAGGTGGTCTGTTTTCAATTGTTATGATCATGCTCATCTTTAATTCAATGATCAAATATAATGATGTTAATGTAAAATGATGTATAAGAAATGATTATGATCAAAATCATGATCATAATGAAATTTAATCAAACAAGACCGGAATGTAGAATGCATATTTCAGAAAAAGTCACTTTTTGATATGCCACGCAAATGAAGAAAATTCTGACATGTCGCCTTTAATTGAAATTTTCACCATGATGACGTCATCAGAATGAAAAACAATGGGCACTGATCTTGTAGAGAATTGTCTCAGCTACAACATATCTAAGTTTAGAAGTAAATCAATCAATATTTACAGAGATACAATCAATTTTCCATACATATGATGACGTCATAATATGCAAATTCGTTTTTTGAGTTCCAAGGCCATTATGATGATGTCACGATATATATAATGGCCAAATGAGACCTAAAATCATATCTCCAACTCATATTCTATCCAAATATGAGAAAAAATTGGGGGTTTTGTGGACTTCCTAAAGAGCTATAATGGATTTTGTATAGGCATGTTTTTGCCCGTATATGCTATGTATTACAAGATCACGCGCGTACGGACATGTATTTTAAACGGACGCTAATTCCGTCAATAATGGTCATGGAAAGCTAAACATGGTATCAAATTGTTCGGAAAAAGATAAGGAATACCCTCGTCAAAAAGACGTACTGGACAATTATTCTTCGTTTGGCCGCTACGAACGAAAACGCGCAAAAATGCGTGTTTTGCGTGATTTTTATGAAATGCGTAAAATGGCCTGAAACGTATCCAAAATGAATTTGAGGCGATTTGGAGCATTTTGAAATTTGCGCGCGCACTGACGCGCGGACGTACGCGCACGCGCGCGTTTTTTGACCTGAAATTGACCGGACTGATATTGACCTTGATCATGGTAAATATGAATGAGAAATGACTTTCAGTTATGAAGTTATGATCATTTGAAATTTTCCAAAAAAAACACAAAATGGCGCCTGGATGACGTCATGAAGACTTGATGACCTTGAAAAGGTTCCTGTCACGTCTTATGGCAATGAACTATGACTGTGCCAAAATTGAAAGAAATTGACTGGACGGATCTTGAGTTATCGTCGGAACAAAAAAGTGGAAGAAATAAAAATAAAGAAATAAAGAAAGAAAATTCTGACGAAAACAATAGGTAGTCTGTCGAAGACAGACCACCTAATAATGATAAAGAAAATCCTTCAAAGTTCTAGAAAATGTGCAATTTCAACTTTCAATTGAAAATTCCGACATGATCCTAACATCTGATCAAAAAACAAAGTACACCGGTTTTGTAGCCTATGGTCTCAGCTATAACATACCAAAAGTTGGGATAAAATAGAGCACGAACAAGCGAGATAGTGCTCAAAGATGAGTGTCATGTAGATTCACGATGTGAACGAAATTCACCTTCCATAGACAATACACGCAAATGAAGAAAATTCTGACATGTCGCCTTTAATTGAAATTTTCACCATGATGACGTCATCAGAATGAAAAACAATGGGCACTGATCTTGTAGAGAATTGTCTCAGCTACAACATATCTAAGTTTAGAAGTAAATCAATCAATATTTACAGAGATACAATCAATTTTCCATACATATGATGACGTCATAATATGCAAATTCGTTTTTTGAGTTCCAAGGCCATTATGATGATGTCACGATATATATAATGGCCAAATGAGACCTAAAATCATATCTCCAACTCATATTCTATCCAAATATGAGAAAAAATTGGGGGTTTTGTGGACTTCCTAAAGAGCTATAATGGATTTTGTATAGGCATGTTTTTGCCCGTATATGCTATGTATTACAAGATCACGCGCGTACGGACATGTATTTTAAACGGACGCTAATTCCGTCAATAATGGTCATGGAAAGCTAAACATGGTATCAAATTGTTCGGAAAAAGATAAGGAATACCCTCGTCAAAAAGACGTACTGGACAATTATTCTTCGTTTGGCCGCTACGAACGAAAACGCGCAAAAATGCGTGTTTTGCGTGATTTTTATGAAATGCGTAAAATGGCCTGAAACGTATCCAAAATGAATTTGAGGCGATTTGGAGCATTTTGAAATTTGCGCGCGCACTGACGCGCGGACGTACGCGCACGCGCGCGTTTTTTGACCTGAAATTGACCGGACTGATATTGACCTTGATCATGGTAAATATGAATGAGAAATGACTTTCAGTTATGAAGTTATGATCATTTGAAATTTTCCAAAAAAAACACAAAATGGCGCCTGGATGACGTCATGAAGACTTGATGACCTTGAAAAGGTTCCTGTCACGTCTTATGGCAATGAACTATGACTGTGCCAAAATTGAAAGAAATTGACTGGACGGATCTTGAGTTATCGTCGGAACAAAAAAGTGGAAGAAATAAAAATAAAGAAATAAAGAAAGAAAATTCTGACGAAAACAATAGGTAGTCTGTCGAAGACAGACCACCTAATAATAATAATAATAATAAAGAAAGAAAATTCTGACGAAAACAATAGGTGATCTGTCGTTGACAGACCACCTAATAATAAAGAAAATTCTGACGAAAACAATAGGTGGTCTGTTGATAACAGACCACCTAACTAGAAATTTAATTCGTCACGAAGACGAATAAGGTGGTCTGTCTTCAATTCTTATGATCATGCTCATCTTCAATTCAATTACCCAATAAAATGATGTTAATGTAAAATGATGTATTGAGATATGAATTGATGAATGAAGAATAATGGATCAAGTGATAATAGGGTAATAAAGTAAATATGGTTGTTTATTACATTATTTGCGATTGTACGTGTTTTAATATTCAAAGGAGATGGTACAGTGAAAGGTCAAAAAGATAAAAAAGTGACGAAAACAAATTGTTGGAGACGCCCGGACTCGAACCAGGGACCTCGAGGTCGGAAGTCAAGTGCGTTACCGATATACCAAAACATTTCCCATAGAGATTACACGTAAACGAAAAATGGAATTCTCAAATCCCACTTTGTAATTAAAATATGTTCATGATCCCGACATCTGATTGAGAAATAAATGGCACACTTGTGATAGCTCATTGTCTCAGCTACAACATACTCAAAGCTCAGCGTAAACGAAAATAAAGCGACGGAGATATTGCTCGCGAGAGACAAGAATGTAGAATCCAGTTTTGAGAAAAAGTCATATCCCATAGAGAATACACGCAAAATGTGAAAAATTGACATGCCTCCTTTAATCACAAAAATACGCCATGATGCCATTGTCAAAATGAAAAATACGTCGTGACTTTATTTGTAGAAAATTGTCTCAGCTACAACATATCAAAATTTGGAAGAAAATCGATCAATATTTACAGAGATACAGTGAAATCTCCAAAAATATGCTAACGTCATAATTTGCAATATGAAATTTTGAGTTTGGAGGCCATTATGATGACGTCATGAGTTAATTGAGGGTCAAATGAGACATGAAATCATATCTCCGACTCATAATCTATCTAAATATTAAAAAGAATTGGGGGTATCTATCCATTCTGAAGAGCTACAATGGATTTTGTATAGGCATGTTTTTGCCCATATTTGCCATGTATTACAAGAGCTCGCACGCACGGACATTTACCTTGAACGGAGGCAATCATGATGACGTCATGAGTTAATTGAGGGTTCGAACGGACTTTACCTTGAACGGACGCTCATTTCGTTATTAATGGTCATAAAGAGATAAACATGGTATCAAATTGTTCGGAATAAAATGGGCAATACTATGATAGACCAAAAAAGGCGATTCTAGGTTGCGTACGACCATTACGAACACAAACGTGCGCGCAAATTTATGCTTGCGAAAATTTTCGAAATTTTCGAAATGCTTGAAATGGCCTAAAACGTACTCTAATTTGATCAAAAGTGATTATGAGCATTTTTTATTTTTGCGCGCACCGACGCGCGGACGGACGCGTACGCGCGCGTTTTTTTACCTTAAGTTGACCGGACGGATATTGACCTTAATCGTTATACATATGAATGAGAAATGATTTACGGTTATGAAGATATGATCATTAGTTGATTCTCAGAGCACTTCACAAAATGGCGCCTGGATGACGTCACGATATTTTAATGAACTTGAAAATGTTCCTGTCACGTCTTAAGAAGATGACCTATGACTGTGTCAAATTTAATTGAATTTGCACGGTTCAATTTTGAGTAATACTGCACACAAAAAAGTGGTCACAAATTTATTTTAATTGAATTGTGTTTTTGTACAAATTCAATTAAAATACTAGAAATTTAATTCGTCATGGGGACGAATTAGGTGGTCTGTTTTCAATTTTATGATCATTAAAAAAGTCAACAACAACAAAAAATGAAGAAAAAAAATTGTTGGAGACTCCCGGACTCGAACCAGGGACCTCGAGGTCGGAAGTCAAGTGCGTTACCGATATACCAAAACATTTCCCATAGCGATTAGACGTAAACGGAAAATGGAATTCTCAAATCCCACATTGTAAGTGAAATATGAGCATGATCTCGGCATCTGATCGAAAAATAAAGGACACACTTGTGATAGCTTATTGTCTCAGCTACAACATACTCAAAGCTCAGCATAAACAAAGATAAAACGATGGAGATATTGCTCGCGAAAGACGAGAATGTAGAATCCAGTTTTGAGAAAAAGTCATGTCTCATAGAGAATACACGCAAAATGAAAAAAATTGACATGCCTGCTTTAATCGCAAAAATACGCCATGACGCCCTTGTCAAAATGAAATATCGTGGTGACTGCATTTGTAGACAATATTCTCAGGTAGAACATATCAAAATTTGGAAGAAAATTAATCAAAATTTACAGAGATACAATCAATTTTACAAAAATATGCTGACGTCATAATATGCAAATTGAAATTTTGAGTTCGGAGGCCATTATGATGACGTCATGAGTTAATTGAGGGTCAAATGAGACATGAAATCATATCTCCAACTGATGCTTTTTCTAACCATGATATAAAAGTTGGGGTCAATGGACTATCTGAAGAGCTATTATGATTTTTAAAATGGCATGTTTTTGATCAAATTTGCATTATATTGCCCATAGCAGCACGCGCGGATTTTGAACTTTAACGCGCGCTCACGGCCTTATAAAAGGTCAAGGGTGACTGAAAAAAATGTAAATTGTCATTTACGGTAAGAGGAATCTAAATCATGTGAAAATTTTGAATTTGACCTTTTCCGCGCGCTATGAGCGCGCGCAACGCGCGCGGGGACACTTACGGACGGAAAATTTTGAAATGCTTAAAATGACCTGATTCGTACTCTCCTTTAATAGTTAAGTGATTTTGAGCATTTGTAAATTTTGACGCACGCGTACGTGCGCGTCGTGACCTTTATGTGACCTTTGATGACATGACCTGTTGACCCTTGACCTGAAGTATATGTGATATGAATATGAATGACCTTTGCTTATGCATCACGAAGATATGATGGATAACGTGATTTCACAAAATGGCGCCTGGATGACGTCACGATAACCTGATGACCTTGAAAATGTTCATGTCACGTCTCATGACAATGACCTATGACTGTGCCAAAATTGAATGAAATTGACGAAACCGAACTTGAGTTATCCTAGGCACAAAAAAGTGTAGGAAATAAATAAAAATAAAGAATAACTAGAAATTTAATTCGTCACGAAGACGAATAAGGTGGTCTGTCTTCAATTCTTATGATCATGCTCATCTTCAATTCAATTACCCAATAAAATGATGTTAATGTAAAATGATGTATTGAGATATGAATTGATGAATGAAGAATAATGGATCAAGTGATAATAGGGTAATAAAGTAAATATGGTTGTTTATTACATTATTTGCGATTGTACGTGTTTTAATATTCAAAGGAGATGGTACAGTGAAAGGTCAAAAAGAAAAAAAAGTGACGAAAACAAATTGTTGGAGACGCCCGGACTCGAACCAGGGACCTCGAGGTCGGAAGTCAAGTGCGTTACCGATATACCAAAACATTTCCCTTAGAGATTACACGTAAACGGAAAAAGGAATTCTGAAATCCCACATTGCAAGTGAAATATGAGCATGATCCCGGCATCTGATCGAAAAATAAAGGGCACACTTACGATAGCATATTGTCTCAGCTACAACATACTCAAAGCTCAGCGTAAACAAAAATAAAGCGACGGAGATATTGCTCGCGAGAGACAAGAATGTAGAATCCAGTTTTGAGAAAAAGTCATATCCCATAGAGAATACACGCAAAATGTGAAAGATTGACATGCCTCCTTTAATCACAAAAATACGCCATGATGCCTTTGTCAAAATGAAAAATACGTCTCAACTTTATTTGTAGAGAATTGTCTCAGCTATAACATATCAACATTTGGAAGAAAATTGATCAACATTTACAGAGATACATTGCAAACAGTATGCCTAGGGTGTGATTGTTACGTCACAATGGGGTTCGCTCATGGTGCGCATTTTGTTATATGCATAATATACATTGTCATGGTCACCAGCAGCTGGTGCGCGATGAAATGTACAACTGGCTCGATTATTGCTCACTTCTTTCCCACGCATTTTGCCGTTGACTTTTCAAATCGAGCAATAATATTTGTTCTATACGGTTAATAATGTATTTCGTATAGGCATGTTTTTGCCCATATGCTATGTATTAAAAGAGCTCGCACGCACAGACATTTACCTTGAACGGACGCTCATTTCGTTATTAATGGTCATAAAGAGATAAACATGGTATCAAATTGTTCGGAAAAAAATGGGCAATACTATGTAAGACAACAAATGGCGTTTCTAGGTTGCGTTCGACCATTACGAACAAAAACGTGCGCGCAAATTTATGCGCGCGCAAATATGTGCGCACGCAAAATTCTCGAAATGCTTGAAATGGCCTAAAACGTACTCTAATTTGATCAAAAAGTGATTATGAGCATTTTTTATTTTTGCGCGCACCGACGCGCGGACGGACGCGTACGCGCGCGTTTATTGACCTAAGTTGACCGGACGGATATTGACCATAATCGTTATAAATATGAATGAGAAATGATTTACGGTTATGAAGATATGATCATGAGTTGATTCTCAGAGCACTTCACAAAATGGCGCCTGGATGACGTCACGATATTTAAATGAACTTGAAAATGTTCCTGTCACGTCTTAAGACGATGACCTATGACTGTGTCAAATTTAATTGAATTTGCACGGTTCAATTTTGAGTAATCGTGGGAACAAAAAAGTGGTCACAATTTATTTTAATTGAATTGTGTTTTTGTACAAATTCAATTAAAATACTAGAAATTTAATTCGTCACGAAGACGAATAAGGTGGTCTGTCTAAGTCTTATGATAGAATTGAGAATGGGAGAAGTTATATAGACATGTAAACAATGATGATCATGATGACCATGATGATGATCATGATAGTAAAGGTGATGATGATGATGATAATGATAATGTTATATGATGATAAAAACGATAATGTTAATGATGATGATGAGCATAAGCATGATCCTGACATCTGATTGAAAAAATAAGGAAATATTTCGATAGCAAATAGTCTCAGCTACAACATACTAAAATTTGGGAGAAAACTGTTGAATAACAACCGAGATACTGGTAAAAACACCTTGTCATGCAGATTCATGTTTTGAAAAAAGTGACCTCCCTTAGACATAACACGCAAATATGACAAATTATGCATTGTCGCCTTTAATCGAATATTTTACTATGATGACGTCATCGAAATGAAAAATAAATGACATATTTCTGATAGAGAATTATCTCAGCTACAACATATTAAAATCTGAGAGAAAATTAATCACAGATAAGTGAGATAATTTCAATTAAACAAAGACAAAAATTACGTCATCAACAAAATACATTTGTTTGAGTTTAGATGCCAATATGATGACTTTGTTTCACTTTGTACGAGTCAGGGTGGTATGAAATCATATCTCCAACTCATGCTTTCTCCAACCATGATATAAAAATTGGGGGTCAATGGACTATCTGAAGAGCTATTTCGATTTTTAAAATGGCATGTTTTTGATCAAATTTGCATTATATCGCCCATAGCAGTACGCGCGGATTTTGAACTTTGACGCACGCTCACGGCCTTATTAAATATGAAGAGTGACTGAAATTAATGTAAATTGTCAATTACATTAAGAGGAATCCAAATCATATAAACATTTTGAATTTGACATTTTCCGCGCGTCATGAGCGCGCGCAACGCGCGCGGGGACATGTACGGACGGAAAATTTTGAAATGCTTAAAATGACCTGATTCGTACTCTCGTTTAATAGTTTAGTGATTTTTAGCAATTCTAAATTTTGACGCGCACGTACGCAAGCGTCATGACCTTTATGTGACCTTTGATGACATGACCTGTTGACCTTTGACTTAAAGTATATGTGATATGAATATGAACAACCTTTGCTGATGCATCATGAAGATATGATGGATAACGTGATTTCACAAAATGGCGCCTGGATGACGTCACGATGATTTGATGACCTTGAAAATGTTCATGTCACGTCTCATGACAATAACCTATGTATGTGCCAAAATGTAATGAAATTAACTAAACCAAACTTGAGTTATCCGGGGCACAAAAAACGGGAAGAAATAAAAATAAATAATAATAATAATAATAATAACTAGAAATTTAATTCGTCACGAAGACGAATAAGGTGGTCTGTCTAAGTCTTATGATAGAATTGAGAATGGGAGAAGTTATATAGACATGTAAACAATGATGATCATGATGACCATGATGATGATCATGATAGTAAAGGTGATGATGATGATGATAATGATAATGTTATATGATGATAAAAACGATAATGTTAATGATGATGATGAGCATAAGCATGATCCTGACATCTGATTGAAAAAATAAGGAAATATTTAGATAGCAAATAGTCTCAACTACAACATACTAAAATTTGGAAGAAAACTGTTGAATAACAACCGAGATACTGGTCAAAACACCTTGTCATGCAGATTCATGTTTTGAAAAAAGTGACCTCCCATAGACATAACACGCAAATATGACAAATTATGCATTGTCGCCTTTAATCGAATATTTAACTATGATGACGTCATCAAAATGAAAAATGAATGAAATATTTTTGATAGATAATTATCTCAGCTACAACATATTAAATTTCGCGAGAAAATCGATCATCGATAAGTGAGATAATCTCAATTAAACAAAGACAAAAATGACGTCATCAACAAAATACATTTGTTTGAGTTTAGATGCCAATATGATGACTTTGTTTCACTTTGTACGAGTCAGGGTGGTATGAAATCATATCTACAACTCATGCTTTTTCCAACCATGATATAAAAATTGGAGGTCGATGGACTATCTGAAGACTTATTTCGATTTTTAAAATGGCATGTTTTTGATCAAATTTGCATTATATCGCCCATAGCAGTACGCGCGGATTTTGAACTTTGACGCACGCTCACGGCCTTATGAAATATGAAGAGTGACTGAAATTAATGTAAATTGTTAATTACGTTAAGAGGAATCTAAATCATGTAAACATTTTGAATTTGATCTTTTTTGCGCGCTGTGAGCGCGCACACCGCGCGCGGGGACACTTACGGACGGAAAATTTTGAAATGCTTAAAATGACCTGATTCGTACTCTCGTTTAATAGTTTAGTGATTTTGAGCAATTTTAAATTTTGACGCACACATACGCGCGCGTCATGACCTTTATGTGACCTTTGATGACATGACCTGTTGACCCTTGACCTAAAGTATATGTGATATGAATATGAATGACCTTTGCTGATGCATCATGAAGATATGATGGATAACGTGATTTCACAAAATGGCGCCTGGATGACGTCACGATGTTCTAATGACCTTGAAAATGTTCCTGTCACGTCTCATGACAATGACCTATGAATGTGCCAAAATTTAATGAAATTAACTAAACCAAACTTAAGTTATCCGGGGCACAAAAAACCGGAAGAAATAAAAATAAAGAATAATAAATAAAGAAAATTCTGACGAAATCAATAGGTGGTCTGTTGATAACAGACCACCTAATAACTAGAAATTTAATTCGTCACGAAGACGAATAAGGTGGTCTGTCTAAGTCTTATGATAGATTTGAGAATGGGAGAAGTTATATAGACATGTAAACAATGATGATCATGATGAACATGATGATGATCATGATAGTAAAGGTGATGATGATCATGATAATGAAAATGTTATATGATGATAAAAACGATAATGTTAATGATGATGATGATAATGATAAGGATCATGGTGATGTTGATGATCATCATCTTCAGACCATGATGATGATGATGATGATAATGATCATGATCATGGTGATGTTGATGATCATCATCTTCAGACCATGATGATGATGATGATGGTGACATTGATGATGATCATGATAATGATGATATTGATGATGATGATGACGATGATGAGTATGAACATGATCCTGACATCTGATTGAAAAAATGAGGGTTGATTTAGATAGCAAATAGTCTCAGCTACAACATACTAAAATTTAGGAGAAAACTGTTGAATAATAACCGAGATACTGGTCAAAACACATTGTCATGCAGATGCATGTTTTGAAAAAAGTGACCTCCCATAGACATAACACGCAAATATGACAAATTATGCATTGTCGCCTTTAATCGAATATTTTACTATGATGACGTCAGATAAATGAAAAACAAATGGCATATTTCTGATAGAGAATTATCTCAGCTACAACATATCAAAATCTGGGAGAAAATTGATCACCGATAAGTGAGATAATCTCAAATAAACAAAGACAAAAATGACGTCATCAACAAAATACATTTGTTTGAGTTTAGATGCCAATATGATGACTTTATTTCACTTTGTACGAGTCAGGGTGGTATGAAATCATATCTCCAACTCATGCTTTCTCCAACCATGATATAAAAATTAGGGGTCAATGGACTATCTGAAGAGCTATTTCGATTTTTAAAATGGCATGTTTTTGATCAAATTTGCACTTTATTGCCCATAGCAGTACGCGCGGATTTTGAACTTTGACGCACGCTCACGGCCTTATGAAATATGAAGAATGACTGAAATTAATGTAAATTGTCAATTACGTTAAGAGGAATCCAAATCATGTAAACATTTTGAATTTCACCTTTTTCGCGCGCTTTGAGCGCGCACAACGCGCGCGGGGACACTTACGGACGGAAAATTTTGAAATGCTTAAAATGACCTGATTCGTACTCTCGTTTAATAGTTTAGTGATTTTTAGCAATTTTAAATTTTGACGCGCACATACGCGCGCGTCATGACCTTTATGTGACCTTTGATGACATGACCTGTTGACCCTTGACCTAAAGTATATGTGATATGAATATGAATGACCTTTGCTGATGCATCATGAAGATATGATGGATAACGTGATTTCACAAAATGGCGCCTGGATGACGTCACGATAACCTAATGACCTTAAAAATGTTCTTGTCACGTCTCATGATAATGACCTATGACTGTGCCAAAATTGAATCAAATTGACATTACCAATCTTACGTTATCCGACACACAAAAAAGTGAAGAAATAAATAAAAATAAAGAAATAATAAAGAAGAAAGAAAATTCTGACGAAATCAATAGGTGGTCTGTTGATAACAGACCACCTAACTAGAAATTTAATTCGTCACGAAGACGAATAAGGTGGTCTGTCTTCATGTCTGATGGTAGATTATACTATTTACTATATTGAGAAAGGTAGAAGTTATATAGACATGTAAACAATGATGATGATGATAATGATCTTGATAGTAATGGTGATGACGATGATGACGATGATAATGATAATGTTAATGATATTGATGATCATGAGCATGATCCTGACATCTTATCGAAAAAATGAGGGTTGATTAAGATAACATATAGTCTCAGGTACAACATACTAAAATTTGGGAGTAAACTGTTGAATAACAACCGAGATACTGGTCAAAACACATTGTCATGCAGATTCATGTTTTGAAAAAAGTGACATCCTATAGACATAACACGCAAATATGACAAATTATGCAATGTCGCCTTTAATCGAATATTTCACTACGATGACGTCATCCAAAAGAAAAATAAATGACATATTTCTGGTAGAGAATTAGCTCAGCTACAACATATCAAAATTTGGAAGAAAATTGATCAACATTTACAGAGATACAATCAATTTTCCAAAAATATGCTGACGAATTTTCGATACACTGCAATCAGTTTGCCTAGGGTGTGATTGTTACGTCACAATGGAGTTCGGGCATAGTGCGCATTTTGTTATACACGTAATATACATTGTCATTGTCACCAGCAGCTGGTGCGCGCTGAAATGTACAACTGGGTCAATTATTGCTCACTAGTTTCACACGCATTTTGCCGTTGACTTTTCAGATCGAGGAATAATATATTTTCTATACAGTTAATAATGTATTTCGTATAGGCATGTTTTTGCCCATATATGCTATGTATTACAAGAGCTCGCACGCACAGACATTTACCTTAAACTGACGCTCATTTCGTTATTAATGGTCATAAAGAGATAAACATGGTATCAAATTGTTCGTAATAAAATGGGCAATACTATGATAGACAAAAAAGGCGATTCTAGGTTGCGTAAGACCATTACGAACACAAACGTGCGCGCAAATTTATGCGCGCGCAAAGGTGTGCCCACGCAAAATTTTCGAAATGCTTGAAATGGCCTAAAACGTACTCTAATTTGATCAAAAAGTGATTATGAGCATTTTTTAATTTTGCGCGCACCAATGTGCGGACGGACGCGTACGCGCGCGTTTTTTGACCTTAAGTTGACCGGATGGATATTGACCTTAATCGTTATAAATATGAATGATAAATGATTTACGGTTATGAAGATATGATCATGAGTTGATTCTCAGAGCACTTCACAAAATGGCGCCTGGATGACGTCACGATATTTAAATGAACTTGAAAATGTTCCTGTCACGTCTAAAGACGATGACCTATGACTGTGTCAAATTTAATTGAATTTGCACGGTTCAATTTTGAGTAATCGTGGGAACAAAAAAGTGGTCACAGATTTATTTTAATTGAATTGTGTTTTTGTACAAATTCAATTAAAATACTAGAAATTTAATTCGTCACGAGGACGAATAAGGTGGTCTGTCTTCATGTCTGATGGTAGATAATACTATTTACTATATTGAAAAAAGGTAGAAGTTATATAGACATGTAAACAATGATGATGATGATGATGATCTTGATAGTAATGGTGATGACGATGATGACGATGATAATGATAATGTTAATGATATTGATGATCATGAGCATGATCCTGACATCTTATCGAAAAAATTAGGGGTGAATTAGATAACATATAGTCTCAGCTACAACATACTAAAATGTGGAAGGAAACTGTTGAATAACAACCGAGATACTGGTCAAAACATATTGTCATGCAGATTCATATTTTGAAAAAAGTGACCTATAGACATAACACGCAAATATGACAAATTATGCATTGTCGCCATTAATCGAATATTTCACTATAATGAAGTCATCTAAATGAAAATAAATGGACTAATATTGATAGAGAATTATCTCAGCTACAACATATCAAAATCTGGAAGAAAATCGATCACAGATAAGTGAGATAATCTCAAATAAACAAAGACAAAAATGACGTCATCAACAAAATACATTTGTTTGAGTTTAGATGCCAATATGATGACTTTGTTTCACTTTGAACGAGTCAGGGTGGTATGAAATCATATCTCCAACTCATGTTTTCTCCAACCATGATATAAAAATTGGGGGTCGACGGACTATCTGAAGAGCTATTTCGATTTTTAAAATGGCATGTTTTTTCCCCATATATGCTATGTATTACAACAGCTCGCACGCACGGACATTATCTTAAACGGACGCTCATTCCGTTATTAATGGTCAGAAACGGGTGAACAATGTATCAAAATGCTTGGCAAAATGATTCAAATATGATGACGGAGAAAATTTGGCGATTTTATGTTGCTAAATGCCAGGACACGCGAAAACGCGCGCCCATGCGCATGTGCGCGTTTTTTTGCAAAATGCTTAAAATGGCCTGAAACGTATGCAAAATTAATTTGAGACGATTTGAAGCATTTTTATTTTTTGCGTGCGCGCTAACGCGCGGACGTACGCATGCGCGCGCGTTTTCTGACCTGAAACTGACCGGACGGATATTGACCCTAATCATGATAAATATAAATGATAAATGCCTTTCCGTTATGAAGATATGATCATGAGTAAAAAGTACCCCAAAAAACACAAAATGGCGCCTGGATGACGTCATGAAGACTTGATGACCTTGAAAATGTCCCTGTCACGTCTTATGACAATGACCTATGACTGTGCCAAAATTGAACGAAATTGACATAATTGATCTTGAGTTATCGTCGGAACAAAAAAGTGGGAACAATAAATAAAAATAAAGAATAATAAATAAATAAATAAATAAAGAAGAAAGAAAATTCTGACGAAAACAATAGGTGATCTGTCGTTGACAGACCACCTAACTAGAAATTTAATTCGTCACGAAGACGAATAAGGTGGTCTGTCTAAGTCTTATGATAGAATTGAGAATGGGAGAAGTTATATAGACATGTAAACAATGATGATCATGATGACCATGATGATGATCATGATAGTAAAGGTGATGATGATGATAATGATAATGTTATATGATGATAAAAACGATAATGTTAATGATGATGATGAGCACAAGCATGATCCTGACATCTGATTGAAAAAATAAGGAAATATTGAAATAGCAAATAGTCTCAGCTACAACATACTAAAATTTGGGAGAAAACTGTTGAATAACAACCGAGATACTGGTCAAAACACCTTGTCATGCAGATTCATGTTTTGAAAAAAGTGACCTCCCATAGACATAACACGCAAATATGACAAATTATGCATTGTCGCCTTTAATGGAATATTTAACTATGATGACGTCATCGAAATGAAAAATAATGGCATATTTTTGATAGAGAATTATCTCAGCTACAACATATTAAATTCTGGGAGAAAATTGATCACCGATAAGTGAGATAATCTCAATTAAACAAAGACAAAAATGACGTCATCAACAAAATACATTTTCTTGAGTTTAGATGCCAATATGATGACTTTGTTTCACTTTGTACGAGTCAGGGTGGTATGAAATCATATCTACAACTCATGCTTTTTCCAACCATGATATAAAAATTGGGGGTCGATGGACTATCTGAAGAGCTATTTCGATTTTTAAAATGGCATGTTTTTGATGAAATTTGCATTATATTGCCTATAGCAGCACGCGCGGATTTTGAACTTTGACGCACGCTCACGACCTTATGAAATATGGAGAGTGACTGAAATTAATGTAACTTGTCAATTACGTTAAGAGGAATCCAAATCAAGTAAACATTTTGAATTTGACTTTTTTCGCGCGTCATGAGCGCGCGCAACGCGCGCGGGGACATGTACGGACGGAAAATTTTGAAATGCTTAAAATGACCTGATTCGTACTCTCGTTTAGTAGTTAAGTGATTTTGAACTTTTTAAAATTTTGACGCACACGTACGCGCGCGTCATGACCTCTATGTGACCTTTGATGACATGACCTGTTGACCCTTGACCTGAAGTGTATGTGATATGAATATGAATGAACTTTGAGTACGCATCATGAAGATATGATGGATAATGTGATTACACAAAATGGCGCCTGGATGACGTCACGATGACATGATGACCTTGAAAATGTTCCTGTCACGTGTCATGACAATGACCTATGACTATGCTAAACTTGAATCAAATTGACTAAACCAAACTTGAGTTATCCAGGGCACAAAAAACGGGAAGAAATAAAAATAAATAATAATAATAATAATAATAAAGAAAATTCTGACGAAATCAATAGGTGGTCTGTTGATAACAGACCACCTAACTAGAAATTTAATTCGTCACGAAGACGAATAAGGTGGTCTGTCTAAGTCTTATGATAGATTTGAGAATGGGAGAAGTTATATAGACATGTAAACAATGATGATCATGATGAACATGGTGATGATCATGATAGTAAAGGTGATGATGATGATAATGATAATGTTATATGATGATAAAAACGAAAGTGTTAATGATGATGATGAGCACAAGCATGATCCTGACATCTGATTGAAAAAATAAGGAAATATTTAAATAGCAAATAGTCTCAGCTACAACATACTAAAATTTGGGAGAAAACTGTTGAATAACAACCGAGATACTGGTCAAAACACCTTGTCATGCAGATTCATGTTTTGAAAAAAGTGACCTCCCATAGACATAACACGCAAATATGACAAATTATGCATTGTCGCATTTAATGGAATATTTAACTATGATGACGTCATCAAAATGAAAAATAAATGCCATATTTTTGGTAGAAAATTATCTCAGCTACAACATATCGAAATCTGGGAGAAGATTGATCACCGATAAGTGAGATAATCTCAATTAAACAAAGACAAAAATAACGTCATCAACAAAATACATTTTCTTTAGTTTAGATGCAAATATGAAGATTTTGTTTCACTTTGTACGAGTCAGGGTGGTATGAAATCATATCTCCAACTCATGCTCTTTCCAACCATGATATAAAAATTGGGGGTCGACGGACTATCTGAAGAGCTATTTCGATTTATAAAGTAGAATGTTTTTGATCAAATTTACATTATATTGCCCATAGCAGTACGCGCGGATTTTGAACTTTGACGCGCGCTCACGGCCTTATGAAAGGTCAAGAGTGACTGAAATTAATGTAAATTGTCATTTATGGTAAGAGGAATCTAAATCATGTAAACAAATTGAATTTGACCTTTTCCGCGCGTTGTGAGCGCGCGCACCGCGCGCGGGGACAAGTACGGACGGAAATTTTTGAAATGCTTAAAATGACCTGATTCGTACTCTCGTTTAATAGTTAAGTGATTTTGAGCATTTTAAAATTTTGACGCGCGCGTACGTGCGCGTCATGACCTTTAAGTGACCTTTAATGACATGACTTGTTGACCCTTGACCTGAAGTATATGTGATATGTATATGAATGACCTTTGCTTATGCATCATGAAGATATGATGGATAATGTGATTTCACAAAATGGCGCCTGGATGACGTCATGATGACCTGATGACCTTGAAAAGGTTACTGTCACGTCTTATGGCAATGACCTATGACTGTGCCAAAATTGAATGAAATTGACGGAACCAAACTTGAGTTATCTATGGCACAAAAAAGTGTAGGAAATAAAAATAAATAATAATAATAATAATAATAAAGAAAGAAAATTCTGACGAAAACAATAGGTGATCTGTCGTTGACAGACCACCTAACTAGAAATTTAATTCGTCATGGGGACGAATTAGGTGGTCTGTCTTCGATTCTTATGATCATGCTCATCTTCAATTGAATTACCCAATAAACTGATGTTAATGTAAAATGATGCATTTATTGTATTAAGATATGAATTGATGAATGAAGTACTGATAAACTGATGAACTAATAAATTGAACTGATTTAAAATGAACTGAATTGATGAGCTAAACGGATGAACTGATGTACTGAACTAAACTGATGAGCTGAACTGATGAACGAAATATTGAGCAATTATCATGATGATGCATAATTAAGTAATATTGACTGCCTTCTGGGCAATACGACGTATATCGCCCGAACCGAAGGTGATGATGATATATGGCAAGTCGTATTGCCCTGAATTAGGCAGTAAATATTACTATTATTAACCACATCAGATATCTAGAGCAAACAAGAAACTCTTACTATCTTATACTATCTTATCAATTTTAAATTACTATCTTATAAATTATGTAGCCTACACTCCACAGGATTTCCTAGCATTAGAAGTTAGAAAAACATCGTCAAACAAGCACTGTGCATCCAGTGCTTGACGAATTTTCGATACACTGCAAACAGTGTGCAAAGGGTCTGATTGTGACGTCACAATAGAGTTCGTGCATGGTGCGCATTTTGTTCTAAGCGTAATATACATTGTCATTGTCACCAGCAGCTGGTGCGCGATGTTATTTACAACTGGCTCGATTATTTCTCACGAGTTTGACACGCAAAAAATTGTGGGGTCAACTTGCATCCTAAAGAGCTATAATGTATTTCGTATCTATAAGCATGTTTTTGACCATATATGCTATGTATTACAAGAGCTCGCACGCACAGACATTTACCTTGAACGGACGCTCATTTCGTTATTAATGGTCATAAAGAGATAAACATGGTATCAAATTGTTCGGAAAAAAATGGGAAATACTATGTAAGACAACAAATGGCGTTTTTAGGTTGCGTTCGACCATTACGAACAAAAACGTGCGCGCAAATTTATGCGCGCGGAAAGGTGTGCGCACGCAAAATTCTTGAAATGCTTGAAATGGCCTAAAACGTACTCTGATTTGATCAAAAAGTGATTATGAGCATTTTTTATTTTTGCGCGCACCGACGCGCGGACGGACGCGCACGCGCGCGTTTATTGACCTTAAGTTGACCGGATTGATATTGACCATAATCGTTATAAATATGAATAAGAATTGATTTACGGTTATGAAGATATGATCATGAGTTGATTCTCAGAGCACTTCACAAAATGGCGCCTGGATGACGTCACGATATTTTGATGAACTTGAAAATGTTCCTGTCACGTCTTAAGATGATGACCTATGACTGTGTTAAATTTGAAAGAAATTGTACGGTTCAATTTTGAGTAATCATGCACACAAAAGAGTGGTCACAAATTTATTTTAATTGAATTGTGTTTTTGTACAAATTCAATTAAAATACTAGAAATTTAATTCGTCATGGTGACGAATTAGGTGGTCTGTTTTCAATTTTATGATCATTGAAAAGTCAAAAAAGAAAAAAAAATGAAGAAAAAAAATTGTTGGAAACGCCCGGACTCGAACCAGGGACCTCGAGGTCGGAAGTCAAGTGCGTTACCGATATACCAAAACATTTCCCATAGAGAATACACGTAAACGGAAAATGGAATTCTCAAATCCCTCTTTGCAAGTGAGATATGAGCATGATCCCGGCATCTGATCGAAAAATAAAGGGCACACTTGTGATAGCTTATTGTCTCAGCTACAACATACTCAAAGCTCAGCGTAAACAAAGATAAAACGACGGAGATATTGCTCCCGAAAGACGAGAATGTAGAATCCAGTTTTGAGAAAAAGTCATGTCCCATAGAGAATACACGTAAAATGTGAACAATTGACATGCCTCCTTTAATCGCAAAAATACGCCATGATGCTTTTGTCAAAATGAAATATCGTGATGACTGCATTTGTAGAGAATATTCTCAGGTAAAACATATCAAAATTTGAAAGAAAACTGATCATTATTTACAGAGATACAATCAATTTTCCAAAAATCTGCTGACGTCATAATATGAAAATTAAAATTTTGAGTTCGGAGGCCATTATGATGACGTCATGAGTTAATTGAGGGTCAAATGAGACATGAAATCATATTTCCAACTCATGCTTTTTCCAACCATGATATAAAAGTTGGGGTCAATTGACTATCTGAAGAGCTATTTTGATTTTTAAAATGGGTTGTTTTGATCAAATTTGCATTATATTGCCCATAGCAGTACGCGCGGATTTTGAACTTTGACGCGCGCTCACGGCCTTATGAAAGGTCAAGGGTGACTGAAATTAATGTTAATTGTCATTTACGGTAAGAGGAATCTAAATCATGTAAACAATTTGAATTTGACCTTTTCCGCGCGTTATGAGCGCGCGCAACGCGCGCGGTGACACTTACGGACGGAAAATTTTGAAATGCTTAAAATGACCTGATTCGTACTCTCCTTTAATAGTTAAGTGATTTTGAGCATTTTTAAATTTTGACGCGCGCGTACGTGCGCGTCATGACCTTTATGTGACCTTTGATGACTTGACTTGTTGACCCTTGACCTGAAGTATATGTGATATGAATATGAATGACCTTTGCTTATGCATCATGAAGATATGATGGATAAGGTGATTTCACAAAATGGCGCCTGGATGACGTCACGATGACCTGATGACCTTGAAAAGGTTACTGTCACGTCTCATGACAATGACCTATGACTGTGTCAAAATTGAAAGAAATTAACACAACCGATCTTGAGTTAACCGATGAACAAAAAACGGGGAGAAATAAAAATAAATAATAAATAAATAAATAAATAAAGAAAGAAAATTCTGACGAAAACAATAGGTGGTCTGTTGATAACAGACCACCTAACTAGAAATTTAATTCGTCACGAAGACGAATAAGGTGGTCTGTCTTCAAGTCTTATAATAGATTATGATATTTACTATATTGAAAAAGGGAGAAGTTATATAGACATGTACACAATGATGATTATGATGATGATGATCTTGATAGTAATGATTATGATGATGATGATCATGATGATGGTGACATTGATGATGATGATGATGATATTGATGATGAGCATGAGCATGATCCTGACATCTGATTGAAAAAATGGGGAAATATTTAGATAGCATATAGTCTCAGCAACAACATACTAAGATTTGGGAGAAAACTGTTGAATAACAACCGAGATACAGGTCAAAACACATTGTCATGCAGATTCATGTTTTGAAAAAAGTGACCTCCCATAGACATAACACGCAAATATGACAAATTATGCATTGTCGCCTTTAATCGAATATTTAACTATGATAACGTCAGCCAAATGAAAAATAAATGAAATTTTTGTGATAGAGAATTATCTCAGCTACAACATATTAAAATCTGGGAGAAAATCGAACACCGATAAGTGAGATAATCTCAATTAAACAAAGACAAAAATGACGTCATCAACAAAATACATTTGTTTGAGTTTAGATGCCAATATGATGACTTTATTTCACTTTGTACGAGTCAGGGTGGTATGAAATCATATCTCCAACTCATGCTCTTTCCAACCATGATATAAAATTGGGGGGTCGACAGACTATCTGAAGAGCTATTTCGATTTTTAAAATGGGATGTTTTTGCCCATATATGCTATGTACTACAAGAGCTCACACGCACGGACATGTATCTTAACGGACGCTCATTCCGTTATTATGGTCAGAAAATGGTGAACAAGGTATCAAAATGCTTGGCAAAATGATTCAAATATGATGACGGAGAAAATTTGGCGATTTTATGTTGCTAAATGCCAGTACGCGCGAAAATGCGCGAAAATGCGCGTGTGCGCGTTTTTTTGCAAAATGCTTAAAATGGCCTGAAACGTATGCAAAATAAATTTGAGACGATTTCAAGCATTTTTATTTTTTGCGCGCGCGCTAACGCGCGGACGTACGCATGCGCGCGCGTTTTTTGACCTGAAACTGACCGGACGGATATTGACCCTAATCATGATAAATATAAATGAGAAATGCCTTTCCGTTATGAAGATATGATCATGAGTAAAAAGTACCAAAAAAAACACAAAATGGCGCCTGGATGACGTCATGAAGACTTGATGACCTTGAAAATGTTCCTGTCACGTCTTATGACAATGACCTATGACTGTGCCAAAATTGAACGAAATTGACTAAACTGATCGTGAGTTATCGTCGGAACAAAAAAGTGGGAACAATAAATAAAAATAAATAATAATAACTAGAAATTTAATTCGTCATGGGGACGAATTAGGTGGTCTGTTTTCAATTTTATGATCATTAAAAAGTCAACAACAACAAAAAATGAAGAAAAAAAATTGTTGGAGACTCCCGGACTCGAACCAGGGACCTCGAGGTCGGAAGTCAAGTGCGTTACCGATATACCAAAACATTTCCCATAGCGATTACACGTAAACGGAAAATGGAATTCTCAAATCCCACATTGTAAGTGAAATATGAGCATGATCTCGGCATCTGATCGAAAAATAAAGGGCACACTTGTGATAGCTTATTGTCTCAGCTACAACATACTCAAAGCTCAGCATAAACAAAGATAAAACGATGGAGATATTGCTCGCGAAAGACGAGAATGTAGAATCCAGTTTTGAGAAAAAGACATGTCTCATAGAGAATACACGCAAAATGTGAAAAATTGACATGCCTGCTTTAATCGCAAAAATACGCCATGATTCCCTTGTCAAAATTAAATATCGTGGTGACTGCATTTGTAGACAATAATCTCAGGTAGAACATATCAACATTTGGAAGAAAATTAATCAATATTTACAGAGATACAATCAATTTTACAAAAATATGCTGACGTCATAATATGCAAATTGAAATTTTGAGTTCGGAGGCCATTATGATGACGTCATGAGTTAATTGAGGGTCAAATGAGACATGAAATCATATCTCCAACTCATGCTTTTTCTAACCATGATATAAAAGTTGGGGTCAATGGACTATCTGAAGAGCTATTATGATTTTTAAAATGGCATGTTTTTGATCAAATTTGCATTATATTGCCCATAGCAGCACGCGCGGATTTTGAACTTTGACGCGCGCTCGCGGCCTTATGAAAGGTCAAGGGTGCCTGAAAAAAAATGTAAATTGTCATTTATGGTAAGAGGAATCTAAATCATGTAAAAATTTTGAATTTGACCTTTTCCGCGCGCTATGAGCGCGCGCAACGCGCGCGGGGACACTTACGGACGGAAAATTTTGAAATGCTTAAAATGACCTGATTCGTACTCTCCTTTAATAATTAAGTGATTTTGAGCATTTGTAAATTTTGACGCACGCGTACGTGCGCGTCGTGACCTTTATGTGACCTTTGATGACATGACCTGTTGACCCTTGACCTGAAGTATATGTGATATGAATATGAATGACCTTTGCTTATGCATCACGAAGATATGATGGATAACGTGATTTCACAAAATGGCGCCTGGATGACGTCACGATGACCTGATGACCTTGAAAATGTTCCTGTCACGTCTCATGACAATGACCTATGACTGTGTCAAAATTGAAAGAAATTAACACAACCGATCTTGAGTTAATCGATAAACAAAAAACGGGAAGAAATAAAAATAAAGAATAAATAAATAAATAAATAAAGAAAGAAAATTCTGACGAAAACAATAGGTGGTCTGTTGATAACAGACCACCTAACTAGAAATTTAATTCGTCACGAAGACGAATAAGGTGGTCTGTCTAAGACTTATGATAGAATTGAGAATGGGAGAAGTTATATAGACATGTAAACAATGATGATCATGATGACCATGATGATGATCATGATAGTAAAGGTGATGATGATGATGATAATGATAATGTTATATGATGATAAAAACGATAATGTTAATGATGATGATGAGCATAAGCATGATCCTGACATCTGATTGAAAAAATAAGGACATATTTAGATAGCAAATAGTCTCAGCTACAACATACTAAAATTTGGGAAAAAACTGTTGAATAACAACCGAGATACTGGTCAAAACACCTTGTCATGCAGATTCATGTTTTGAAAAAAGTGACCTCCCATAGACATAACACGCAAATATGACAAATTATGCATTGTCGCCTTTAATGGAATATTTAACTATGATGACGTCATCAAAATTAAAAATGAATGACATATTTGTGATAGAGAATTATCTCAGCTACAACATATTAAATTCTGGGAGAAAATCGATCACCGATAAGTGAGATAATCTCAATTAAACAAAGACAAAAATGACGTCATCAACAAAATACATTTGTTTGAGTTTAAATGCCAATATGATGACTTTGTTTCACTTTGTACGAGTCAGGGTGGTATGAAATCATATCTACAACTCATGCTTTTTCCAACCATGATATAAAAATTGGGGGTCGATGGACTATCTGAAGAGCTATTTCGATTTTTAAAATGGGATGTTTTTGCCTATATATGCTATGTATTACAAGAGCTCGCACGCACGGACATGTATCTTAACGGACGCTCATTCCGTTATTATGGTCAGAAAAAGGTGAACAAGGTATCAAAATGCTTGGCAAAATCATTCAAATATGATGACGGAGAAAATTTGGCGATTTTATGTTGCTAAATGCCAGGACACGCGAAAACGCGCGCCCATGCGCGTGTGCGCGTTTTTTTGCAAAATGCTTAAAATGGCCTGAAACGTATGCAAAATGAATTTGAGACGATTTAAAGCATTTTTATTTTTTGCGCGCGCGCTAACGCGCGGACGTACGCATGCGCGCGCGTTTTCTGACCTGAAACTGACCGGACGGATATTGACCCTAATCATGATAAATATAAACGAGAAATGCCTTTCCGTTATGAAGATATGATCATGAGTAAAAAGTACCCCAAAAAACACAAAATGGCGCCTGGATGACGTCATGAAGACTTGATGACCTTGAAAATGTCCATGTCACGTCTTATGACAATGAACTATGACTGTGCTAAAATTGAACGAAATTGACTGAACTGATCTTGAGTTATCGTCGGAACAAAAAAGTGGGAACAATAAATAAAAATAAAGAATAATAATAAACTAGAAATTTAATTCGTCACGAAGACGAATAAGGTGGTCTGTCTAAGTCTTATGATAGAATTGAGAATGGGAGAAGTTATATAGACATGTAAACAATGATGATCATGATGACCATGATGATGATCATGATAGTAAAGGTGATGATGATGATAATGATAATGTTATATGATGATAAAAACGATAATGTTAATGATGATGATGAGCACAAGCATGATCCTGACATCTGATTGAAAAAAAAGGAAATATTTAAATAGCAAATAGTCTCAGCTACAACATACTAAAATTTGGGAGAAAACTGTTGAATAACAACCGAGATACTGGTCAAAACACCTTGTCATGCAGATTCATGTTTTGAAAAAAGTGACCTCCCATAGACATAACACGCAAATATGACAAATTATGCATTGTCGCCTTTAATGGAATATTTAACTATGATGACGTCATCGAAATGAAAAATAAATGGTATATTTTTGATAGAGAATTATCTCAGCTACAACATATTAAATTCTGGGAGAAAATCGATCACCGATAAGTGAGATAATCTCAATTAAACAAAGACAAAAATGACGTCATCAAAAAAATACATTTTGTTGAGTTTACATGTCAATATGAAGACTTTGTTACACTTTGTACGAGTCAGGGTGGTATGAAATCATATCTCCAACTCATGCCTTCTCCAACCATGATATAAAAATTGGGGGTCAATGGACTATCTGAAGAGCTATTTCGATTTTTAAAATGGCATGTTTTTGATCAAATTTGCATTATATTGCCCATAGCAGCACACGCGGATTTTGAACTTTGACGCACGCTCACGGCCTTATGAAATATGAAGAGTGACTGAAATTAATAGTAATTGTTATTTACGTTAAGAGGAATCCAAATCATGTAAACATTTTGAATTTGACCTTTTCCGCGCGCCGTGAGCGCGCACACCGCGCGCGGGGACACTTACGGACGGAAAATTTTGAAATGCTTCAAATGACCTGATTCGTACTCTCCTTTAATAGTTAAGTGATTTTGAGCATTTTAAAATTTTGACGCGCGCGTACGTGCGCGTCATGACCTTTATGTGACCTTTGATGACTTGACCTGTTGACCCTTGACCTGAAGTATATGTGATATGAATATGAATGACCTTTGCTGATGTTTCATGAAGATATGATGGATAATGTGATTTCACAAAATGGCGCCTGGATGACGTCACGATAACTTGATGACCTTGAAAATGTTCCTGTCACGTCTCATGATAATGACCTATGACTGTGCCAAAATTGAATCAAATTGACTAAACCAAACTTGAGTTATCCTAGGAACAAAAAACGGGAAGAAATAAAAATAAATAATAATAATAATAATAATAATAATAACTAGAAATTTAATTCGTCACGAAGACGAATAAGGTGGTCTGTCTAAGTCTTATGATAGATTTGAGAATGGGAGAAGTTATATAGACATGTAAACAATGATGATCATGATGAACATGATGATGATCATGATAGTAAAGGTGATGATGATCATGATAATGAAAATGTTATATGATGATAAAAACGATAATGTTAATGATGATGATGATACTGATCATGATCATGGTGATGTTGATGATCATCATCTTCAGACCATGATGATGATGATGAAGATAATGATCATGATCATGGTGATGTTGATGATCATCATCTTCAGACCATGATGATGATGATGATGGTGACTTTGATGATGATGATGATAATGATGATATTGATGATGATGATGACGATGATGAGTATGAACATGATCCTGACATCTGATTGAAAAAATGAGGAAATATTTAGATAGCAAATAGTCTCAGCTACAACATACTAAAATTTGGGAGAAAACTGTTGAATAATAACCGAGATACTGGTCAAAACACCTTGTCATGCAGATTCATGTTTTGAAAAAAGTGACCTCCCATAGACATAACACGCAAATATGACAAATTATGCATTGTCGCCTTTAATGGAATATTTAACTATGATGACGTCATCGAAATGAAAAATGAATAATATATTTTTGATAGAGAATTATCTCAGCTACAACATATCGAAATCTGGGAGAAGATTGATCACCGATAAGTGAGATAATCTCAATTAAACAAAGACAAAAATAACGTCATCAACAAAATACATTTTCTTTAGTTTAGATGCAAATATGAAGATTTTGTTTCACTTTGTACGAGTCAGGGTGGTATGAAATCATATCTCCAACTCATGCTCTTTCCAACCATGATATAAAAATTGGGGGTCGACGGACTATCTGAAGAGCTATTTCGATTTATAAAGTAGCATGTTTTTGATCAAATTTACATTATATTGCCCATAGCAGTACGCGCGGATTTTGAACTTTGACGCGAGCTCACGGCCTTATGAAAGGTCAAGAGTGACTGAAATTAATGTAAATTGTCATTTATGGTAAGAGGAATCTAAATCATGTAAACAAATTGAATTTGATCTTTTCCGCGCGTTGTGAGCGCGCGCACCGCGCGCGGGGACAAGTACGGACGGAAAATTTTGAAATGCTTAAAATGACCTGATTCGTACTCTCGTTTAATAGTTAAGTGATTTTGAGCATTTTAAAATTTTGACGCGCGCGTACGTGCGCGTCATGACCTTTATGTGACCTTTGATGACATGACTTGTTGACCCTTGACCTGAAGTATATGTGATATGTATATGAATGACCTTTGCTTATGTATCATGAATATATGATGGATAATGTGATTTCACAAAATGGCGCCTGGATGACGTCATGATGACCTGATGACCTTGAAAAGGTTACTGTCACGTCTTATGGCAATGACCTATGACTGTGCCAAAATTGAATGAAATTGACGAAACCAAACTTGAGTTATCTATGGCACAAAAAAGTGTAGGAAATAAAAATAAATAATAATAATAATAACTAGAAATTTAATTCGTCATGGGGACGAATTAGGTGGTCTGTCTTCAATTCTTATGATTATGCTCATCTTCAATTTAATTACCCCATGAAATTATGTTAATGTAAAATGATGTATTTATTGTATTAAGATATGAATTGATGAATGAAGTACTGATAAACTGATGAACTGATAAATTGAACTGATGTAAAATGAACTGAATTGATGAGCTAAACGGATGAACTGAACTAAACTGATGAGCTGAACTGATGAACGAAATATTGAGCAATTATCATGATGATGCATAATTAAGTAATATTGACTGCCTTCTGGCCAATACGACGTATATCGCCCGAACCTAAGGTGAGGATGATATATGGCAAGTCGAATTGCCCTGAATTAGGCAGTAAATATTACTATTATTAACCACATCATATATCTAGAGCAAACAAGAAACTCTTACTATCTTATACTATCTTATCAATTATAAATTACTACCTTATAAATTATGTAGCCTACACTCCACAGGATTTCCTAGCATTAGAAGTTGCAAAAAACATCGTCAAACAAGCACTGTGCATCCAGTGCTTGACGAATTTTCGATACACTGCAAACAGTGTGCCAAGGGTCTGATTGTGACATCACAATAGAGTTCGTGCATGGTTCGCATTTTGTTATACGCGTAATATACATTGTCATTGTCACCAGCAGCTGGTGCGCGATGTTATTTACAACTGGCTCGATTATTTCTCACGAGTTTGACACGCAAAAAAATGTGGGGTCAACTTGCATCCTAAAGAGCTATAATGTATTTCGTATAGGCATGTTTTTGACCATATATATGCTATGTATTACAAGAGCTCGCACGCACAGATATTTACCTTAAACGGACGCTCATTTCCTTATTAATGGTCATAAAGAGATAAACATGGTATCAAATTGTTCGGAAAAAAATGGGCAATACTATGATAGACAAAAAAGGCGATTCTAGGTTGCGTAAGACCATTACGAACACAAACGCGCGCGCAAATTTATGCGCGCGCAAAGGTGTGCCCACGCAAAAATCTCGAAATGCTTGAAATGGCCTAAAACGTACTCTAATTTGATCAAAAAGTGATTATGAGCATTTTTTATTTTTGCGCGCACCGACGCGCGTACGGACGCGTACGCGCGCGTTTATTGACCTTAAGTTGACCGGATGTATATTGACCATAATTGTTATAAATATGAATGAGAATAGATTTACGGTTATGAAGATATGATCATGAGTTGATTCTCAGAGCACTTCACAAAATGGCGCCTGGATGACGTCACGAAATGTTGATGAACTTGAAAATGTTCCTGTCACGTCTTAAGATGATGACCTATGACTGTGTTAAATTTGAAAGAAATTGGACGGTTCAATTTTGAGTAATCGTGCACACAAAAGAGTGGTCACAAATTTATTTTAATTGAATTGTGTTTTTGTACAAATTCAATTAAAATACTAGAAATTTAATTCGTCATGGGGACGAATTAGGTGGTCTGTCTTCGATTCTTATGATCATGCTCATCTTCAATTGAATTACCCAATAAACTGATGTTAATGTAAAATGATGCATTTATTGTATTAAGATATGAATTGATGAATGAAGTACTGATAAACTGATGAACTAATAAATTGAACTGATGTAAAATGAACTGAATTGATGAGCTAAACGGATGAACTAATGTACTGAACTAAACTGATGAGCTGAACTGATGAACGAAATATTGAGCAATTATCATGATGATGCATAATTAAGTAATATTGACTGCCTTCTGGGCAATACGACGTATATCGCCCGAACCGAAGGTGATGATGATATATGGCAAGTCGTATTGCCCTGAATTAGGCAGTAAATATTACTATTATTAACCACATCAGATATCTAGAGCAAACAAGAAACTCTTACTATCTTATACTATCTTATCAATTTTAAATTACTATCTTATAAATTATGTAGCCTACACTCCACAGGATTTCCTAGCATTAGAAGTTAGAAAAACATCGTCAAACAAGCACTGTGCATCCAGTGCTTGACGAATTTTCGATACACTGCAAACAGTGTGCAAAGGGTCTGATTGTGACGTCACAATAGAGTTCGTGCATGGTGCGCATTTTGTTCTAAGCGTAATATACATTGTCATTGTCACCAGCAGCTGGTGCGCGATGTTATTTACAACTGGCTCGATTATTTCTCACGAGTTTGACACGCAAAAAATTGTGGGGTCAACTTGCATCCTAAAGAGCTATAATGTATTTCGTATCTATAAGCATGTTTTTGACCATATATGCTATGTATTACAAGAGCTCGCACGCACAGACATTTACCTTGAACGGACGCTCATTTCGTTATTAATGGTCATAAAGAGATAAACATGGTATCAAATTGTTCGGAAAAAAATGGGAAATACTATGTAAGACAACAAATGGCGTTTTTAGGTTGCGTTCGACCATTACGAACAAAAACGTGCGCGCAAATTTATGCGCGCGGAAAGGTGTGCGCACGCAAAATTCTTGAAATGCTTGAAATGGCCTAAAACGTACTCTAATTTGATCAAAAAGTGATTATGAGCATTTTTTATTTTTGCGCGCACCGACGCGCGGACGGACGCGCACGCGCGCGTTTATTGACCTTAAGTTGACCGGATTGATATTGACCATAATCGTTATAAATATGAATAAGAATTGATTTACGGTTATGAAGATATGATCATGAGTTGATTCTCAGAGCACTTCACAAAATGGCGCCTGGATGACGTCACGATATTTTGATGAACTTGAAAATGTTCCTGTCACGTCTTAAGATGATGACCTATGACTGTGTTAAATTTGAAAGAAATTGTACGGTTCAATTTTGAGTAATCGTGCACACAAAAGAGTGGTCACAAATTTATTTTAATTGAATTGTGTTTTTGTACAAATTCAATTAAAATACTAGAAATTTAATTCGTCACGAAGACGAATAAGGTGGTCTGTCTAAGTCTTATGATAGATTTGAGAATGGGAGAAGTTATATAGACATGTAAACAATGATGATCATGATGAACATGATGATGATCATGATAGTAAAGGTGATGATGATCATGATAGTAAAGGTGATGATGATCATGATAATGATAATGTTATATGATGATAAAAACGATAATGTTAATGATGATGATGAGCACAAGCATGATCCTGACATCTGATTGAAAAAATAAGGAAATATTTAAATAGCAAATAGTCTCAGCTACAACATACTAAAATTTGGGAGAAAACTGTTGAATAACAACCGAGATACTGGTCAAAACACCTTGTCATGCAGATTCATGTTTTGAAAAAAGTGACCTCCCATAGACATAACACGCAAATATGACAAATTATGCATTGTCGCCTTTAATGGAATATTTAACTATGATGACGTCATCAAAATGAAAAAAGAATGAAATATTTCTGATAGAGAATTATCTCAGCTACAACATATTAAATTCTGGGAGAAAATCGATCACCGATAAGTGAGATAATCTCAATTAAACAAAGACAAAAATGACGTCATCAACAAAAAACATTTGTTTGAGTTTAGATGCCAATATGATGACTTTGTTTCACTTTGTACGAGTCAGGGTGGTATGAAATCATATCTACAACTCATGCTTTTTCCAACCATGATATAAAAATTGGGGGTCGATGGACTATCTGAAGAGCTATTTCGATTTTTAAAATGGCATGTTTTTGATGAAATTTGCATTATATTGCCTATAGCAGCACGCGCGGATTTTGAACTTTGACGCACGCTCACGGCCTTATGAAATATGAAGAGTGACTGAAATTAATGTAACTTGTCAATTACGTTAAGAGGAATCTAAATCATGTAAACATTTTGAATTTAATCATTTCCGCGCGCTGTGAGCGCGCACACCGCGCGCGGGGACAAGAACGGACGGAAAATTTTGAAATGCTTAAAATGACCTGATTCGTACTCTCGTTTAATAGTTAAGTGATTTTGAGTAATTTTAAATTTTGACGCGCACATACGCGCGCGTCATGACCTTTATGTGACCTTTGATGACATGACCTGTTGACCCTTGACCTAAAGTATATGTGATATGAATTTGAATGAACTTTGAGTACGCATCATGAAGATATGATGGATAATGTGATTTCACAAAATGGCGTCAGGATGACGTCACGATAATTTGATGACCTTGCAAATGTTCCTGTCACGTCTCATGATGATTACCTATGACTGTGTCAAAATTGAGAAAAATTGGGTGGATGGATATTGAGAAATCGGTTGCACAAAAAAGTGGAGAAATAAATAAAAATAAATAATAAAGAAAGAAAATTCTGACGAAATCAATAGGTGGTCTGTTGACAACAGACCACCTAACTAGAAATTTAATTCGTCATGGGGACGAATTAGGTGGTCTGTCTTCGATTCTTATGATCATGCTCATCTTCAATTGAATTACCCAATAAACTGATGTTAATGTAAAATGATGCATTTATTGTATTAAGATATGAATTGATGAATGAAGTACTGATAAACTGATGAACTAATAAATTGAACTGATGTAAAATGAACTGAATTGATGAGCTAAACGGATGAACTGATGTACTGAACTAAACTGATGAGCTAAACTGATGAACGAAATATTGAGCAATTATCATGATGATGCATAATTAAGTAATATTGACTGCCTTCTGGGCAATACGACGTATATCGCCCGAACCGAAGGTGATGATGATATATGGCAAGTCGTATTGCCCTGAATTAGGCAGTAAATATTACTATTATTAACCACATCAGATATCTAGAGCAAACAAGAAACTCTTACTATCTTATACTATCTTATCAATTTTAAATTACTATCTTATAAATTATGTAGCCTACACTCCACAGGATTTCCTAGCATTAGAAGTTAGAAAAACATCGTCAAACAAGCACTGTGCATCCAGTGCTTGACGAATTTTCGATACACTGCAAACAGTGTGCAAAGGGTCTGATTGTGACGTCACAATAGAGTTCGTGCATGGTGCGCATTTTGTTCTAAGCGTAATATACATTGTCATTGTCACCAGCAGCTGGTGCGCGATGTTATTTACAACTGGCTCGATTATTTCTCACGAGTTTGACACGCAAATAATTGTGGGGTCAACTTGCATCCTAAAGAGCTATAATGTATTTCGTATATTTTTTTGACCATATATGCTATGTATTACAAGAGCTCGCACGCACAGACATTTACCTTGAACGGACGCTCATTTCGTTATTAATGGTCATAAAGAGATAAACATGGTATCAAATTGTTCGGAAAAAAATGGGAAATACTATGTAAAACAACAAATGGCGTTTTTAGGTTGCGTTCGACCATTACGAACAAAAACGTGCGCGCAAATTTATGCGCGCGGAAAGGTGTGCGCACGCAAAATTCTTGAAATGCTTGAAATGGCCTAAAACGTACTCTAATTTGATCAAAAAGTGATTATGAGCATTTTTTATTTTTGCGCGCACCGACGCGCGGACGGACGCGCACGCGCGCGTTTATTGACCTTAAGTTGACCGGATTGATATTGACCATAATCGTTATAAATATGAATAAGAATTGATTTACGGTTATGAAGATATGATCATGAGTTGATTCTCAGAGCACTTCACAAAATGGCGCCTGGATGACGTCACGATATTTTGATGAACTTGAAAATGTTCCTGTCACGTCTTAAGATGATAACCTATGACTGTATTAAATTTGAAAGAAATTGTACGGTTCAATTTTGAGTAATCGTGCACACAAAAGAGTGGTCACAAATTTATTTTAATTGAATTGTGTTTTTGTACAAATTCAATTAAAATACTAGAAATTTAATTCGTCACGAAGACGATTAAGGTGGTCTGTCTAAGTCTTATGATAGATTTGAGAATGGGAGAAGTTATATAGACATGTATAAAATGATGATCATGATGAACATGATGATGATCATGATAGTAAAGGTGATGATGATCATGCTAATGATAATGTTATATGATGATAAAAACGATAATTTTAATGATGATGATGATAATGATCATGATCATGATGATGTTGATGATCATCATCTTCAGACCATGATGATGATGATGGTGACATTGATGATGATGATTATGATGATATTGATGATGATGATGACGATGATGAGTATGAGCATGATCCTGACATCTGATTGAAAAAATGAGGAAATATTTAGATAGCATATAGTCTCAGCGACAACATACTAAAATTGTTGAGAAAACTGTTGAATAACAACCGACATACTGGTCAAAACACATTGTCATGCAGATACATGTTTTGACAAAGTGACCTCCCATAGACGTAACACGCAAATATGACAAATTATGCATTGTCGCCTTTAATGGAATATTTAACTATGATGACGTCATCGAAATGAAAAATGAATGGCATATTTCGGTAGAGAATTATCTCAGCTACAACATATCGAAATCTGGGAGAAAATCGATCACTGATAAGCGAGATAATCTCAATTAAACAAAAACAAAAATGACGTCATCAACAAAATACATTTTCTTTAGTTTAGATGCAAATATGAAGATTTTGTTTCACTTTGTACGAGTCAGGGTGGTATGAAATCATATCTCCAACTCATGCTCTTTCCAACCATGATATAAAAATTGGGGGTCGACGGACTATCTGAAGAGCTATTTCGATTTATAAAGTAGCATGTTTTTGATCAAATTTACATTATATTGCCCATAGCAGCACGCGCGGAATTTGAACTTTGACGCGCGCTCACGGCCTTATGAAAGGTCAAGAGTGACTGAAATTAATGTAAATTGTCATTTACGGTAAGAGGAATCTAAATCATGTAAACAAATTGAATTTGACCTTTCCCGCGCGTTGTGAGCGCGCGCACCGCGCGCGGGGACATGTACGGACGGAAATTTTTGAAATGCTTAAAATGACCTGATTCGTACTCTCGTTTAATAGTTAAGTGATTTTGAGCATTTTAAAATTTTGACGCGCGCGTACGTGCGCGTCATGACCTTTATGTGACCTTTGATGACATGACTTGTTGACCCTTGACCTGAAGTATATGTGATACGAATATGAATGACCTTTGTTTATGCATCATAAAGATATGATGGATAATGTGATTTCACAAAATGGCGCCTGGATGACGTCATGATGACCTGATGACCTTGAAAAGGTTACTGTCACGTGTTATGGCAAAGACCTATGACTGTGCCAAAATTGAATGAAATTGACGGAACCGAACTTGAGTTATCTATGGCACAAAAAAGTGTAGGAAATAAAAATAAATAATAATAATAATAATAATAATAATAAAGAAAGAAAATTCTGACGAAAACAATAGGTGATCTGTCGTTGACAGACCACCTAATAAAGAAAGAAAATTCTGACGAAAACAATAGGTGATCTGTCGTTGACAGACCACCTAACTAGAAATTTAATTCGTCATGGGGACGAATTAGGTGGTCTGTCTTCATGAAGTACTGATGAACTGATGAACTGATAGATTAAACTGATGTGAAATGAACTGAATTCATGAGCTAAACGGATAAACTTATGAACTGAACTAAACTGATGAGCTGAACTGATGAACGAAATATTTAGAAATTATAATGATTGTTGATGATCGTGATCAAATTTAATGGGAAAAAATATCAAAATAAGTAGGCCTAATGAATATGACACAAAGTATTGAGAAATTAACTACTTGATCATGATCATGATTGTCATGATGACGATAATGATAATGATGATGATGATGATCATGAGCGTGATCTTGACATCTGATTGCAAAAAAAGTGAGGGGATATTTATATAGCATATAGTCTCAGCTACAACATACTCAAAAATCAACAAAAATCAAGCTGAAATAACGGCGATATTGCTCGCAAAAGACAAGAATGTAGAATCCAGATTTGAGAAAAAGTCATCTCCCATAAGGATTACACTCTAAAAGTAATGGATCAAGTGATAATAGGGTAATAATAAAGTAAATATGGTTGTTTATTACATTATTTGCGATTGTACGTGTTTTAATATTCAAAGGAGATAGTACAGTAAAAGGTCAAAAAGAAAAAAAAGTGAAGAAAAAAAATTGTTGGAGACGCCCAGACTCGAACCAGGGACCTCGAGGTCGGAAGTCAAGTGCGTTACCGGTAGACCAAAACATTTCCCATAGAGAGTACACGTAAACGAAAAATGGAATTCTCAAATCCCACTTTGTAAGTGAAATATGAGAATGATCCCGGCATCTGATCGAGAAATAAATGGCACACTTGTGATAGCTCATTGTCTCAGCTACAACATACTCAAAGCTCAGCGTAAACGAAAATAAAACGACGGAGATATTGCTCGCGAGAGACAAGAATCATCATCATTAAGACAATGATGATGATCATGAGCGTGATCCTCGAATCCTATTGGAAGAATGTGGGGTGATTTAGATAACATATAGTCTCAGCTACAACATACTCGAAAATCAACATAATCCAAGCAGAAATAATGTCGATATATTGCTCGCAAAAGACAGGAATGTAGAATCCAGATTTTAGAAAAAGTCATGTCCCATAGAGAATACACGCAAAATGTGAAAAATTGACATGCCTCCTTTAATCGCAAAAATACGCCATGATGCTTTTGTCAAAATGAAAAATCGTGGCAACGACATTTGTTGAAAATTGTCTCAGCTAAAACATATCAAAATTTGGAAGAAAATTGATCAACATTTACAGAAATACAATAAATTTTCCAAAAATATGCTGACGAATTTTCGATACACTGCAATCAGTTTGCCTAGGGTGTGATTGTTACGTCACAATGCAGTTCGGGCATAGTGCGCATTTTGTTATACACGTAATATACATTTTCATTGTCACCAGCAGCTGGTGCGCGATGAAATGTACAACTGGGTCAATTATTGCTCACTAGTTTCACACGCATTTTGCCGTTGACTTTTCAGATCGAGCCATAATATTTTTTTCTATACAGTTAATAATGTATTTCGTATAGGCATGTTTTTGCCCATATATGCTATGTATTACAAGAGCTCGCACGCACAGACGTTTACCTTAAACTGACGCTCATTTCGTTATTAATGGTCATAAAGAGATAAACATGGTATCAAATTGTTCGGAATAAAATGGGCAATACTATGATAGACAAAAAAAGCGATTCTAGGTTGCGTAAGACCATTACGAACACAAACGCGCGCGCAAATTTATGCGCGCGCAAAGGTGTGCCCACGCAAAAATCTCGAAATGCTTGAAATGGCCTAAAACGTACTCTAATTTGATCAAAAAGTGATTATGAGCATTTTTTATTTTTGCGCGCACCGACGCGCGGACGGACGCGTACGCGCGCGTTTATAGACCTTAAGTTGACCGGATGTATATTGACCATAATTGTTATAAATATGAATGAGAAATGATTTACGGTTATGAAGATATGATCATGAGTTGATTCTCAGAGCACTTCACAAAATGGCGCCTGGATGACGTCACGATATTTTGATGAACTTGAAAATGTTCCTGTCACGTCTTAAGATGATGACCTATGACTGTGTTAAATTTGAAAGAAATTGGACGGTTCAATTTTGAGTAATCGTGCACACAAAAGAGTGGTCACAAATTTATTTTAATTGAATTGTGTTTTTGTACAAATTCAATTAAAATACTAGAAATTTAATTCGTCACGAAGACGAATAAGGTGGTCTGTCTAAGTCTTATGATAGATTTGAGAATGGGAGAAGTTATATAGACATGTAAACAATGATGATCGTGATGAACATGGTGATGATCATGATAGTAAAGGTGATGATGATCATGATAATGAAAATGTTATATGATGATAAAAACGATAATGTTAATGATGATGATGATAATGATCATGATCATGGTGATGTTGATGATCATCATCTTCAGACCATGATGATGATGATGATGATGATAATGATCATGATCATGGTGATGTTGATGATCATCATCTTCAGACCATGATGATGATGATGGTGACATTGATGATGATGATGATAATGATGATATTGATGATGATGATGACGATGATGAGTATGAACATGATCCTGACATCTGATTGAAAAAATGAGGAAATATTTAGATAGCAAATAGTCTCAGCTACAACATACTAATATTTGGGAGAAAACTGTTGAATAATAACCGAGATACTGGTCAAAACACATTGTCATGCAAATGCATGTTTTGAAAAAAGTGACCTCCCATAGACATAACACGCAAATATAACAAATTATGCATTGTCGCCTTTAATGGAATATTTAACTATGATGACGTCATCTAAATGAAAAACAAATGGCATAATTCTGATAGAGAATTATCTCAGCTACAACATATCGAAATCTGGGAGAAAATCGATCACCGATAAGTGAGATAATCTCAAATAAACAAAAGACAAAAATGACGTCATCAACAAAATACATTTGTTTGAGTTTAGATGCCAATATGATGACTTTATTTCACTTTGTACGAGTCAGGGTGGTATGAAATCATATCTCCAACTCATGCTTTCTCTAACCATGATATAAAAATTGGGGGTCAATGGACTATCTGAAGAGCTATTTCGATTTTTAAAATGGCATGTTTTTGATCAAATTTGCACTATATTGCCCATAGCAGTACGCGCGGATTTTGAACTTTGACGCACGCTCACGGCCTTATGAAATATGAAGAGTGACTGAAATTAATGTAATTTGTCAATTACGTTAAGAGGAATCCAAATCATGTAAACATTTTGAATTTGACCATTTCCGCGCGCTGTGAGCGCGCACACCGCGCGCGGGGACACTTACGGACGGAAAATTTTGAAATGCTTAAAATGACCTGATTCGTACTCTCGTTTAAAAGTTTAGTGATTTTGAGCAATTTTAAATTTTGACGCGCACATACGCGCGCGTCATGACCTTTAAGTGACCTTTGATGACATGACCTGTTGACCCTTGACCTAAAGTATATGTGATATGAATATGAATGAGCAATGAATATCCGTTATGGAGATATGAACATGAGTGGATTTTCACAAAATGGCGCCTGGATGACGTCACGATAATCTGATGAACTTTAAAAGTTTCCTGTCACGTCTCATGATGATGACCTATGACTGTGTCAAAATAGAGAGAAATTAGGTGGATGGATATTGAGAAATCGGATACACAAAAAAGTGGCTAAATAAATAAAAATAAATAATAAATAATAAATAAAGAAAGAAAATTCTGACGAAATCAATAGGTGGTCTGTTGATAACAGACCACCTAACTAGAAATTTAATTCGTCACGAAGACGAATAAGGTGGTCTGTCTAAGTCTTATGATAGATTTGAGAATGGGAGAAGTTATATAGACATGTAAACAATGATGATCATGATGAACATGATGATGATCATGATAGTAAAGGTGATGATGATCATGATAATGAAAATGTTATATGATGATAAAAACGATAATGTTAATGATGATGATGATAATGATCATGATCATGGTGATGTTGATGATCATCATCTTCAGACCATGATGATGATGATGATGATAATGATCATGATCATGGTGATGTTGATGATCATCATCTTCAGACCATGATGATGATGATGATGGTGACATTGATGATGATGATGATAATGATGATATTGATGATGATGATGACGATGATGAGTATGAACATGATCCTGACATCTGATTGAAAAAATGAGGAAATATTTAGATAGCAAATAGTCTCAGCTACAACATACTAAAATTTGGGAGAAAACTGTTGAATAATAACCGAGATACTGGTCAAAACACATTGTCATGCAGATGCATGTTTTGAAAAAAGTGACCTCCCATAGACATAACACGCAAATATAACAAATTATGCATTGTCGCCTTTAATCGAATATTTCACTATGATGACGTCATTAAAATGAAAAATAAATGATATATTTCTGGTAGAGAATTATCTCAGCTACAACATATCGAAATCTGGGAGAAAATCGATCACTGATAAGCGAGATAATCTCAATTAAACAAAGACAAAAATAACGTCATCAACAAAATACATTTTCTTTAGTTTAGATGCAAATTTGAAGATTTTGTTTCACTTTGTATGAGTCAGGGTGGTATGAAATCATATCTCCAACTCATGCTCTTTCCAACCATGATATAAAAATTGGGGGTCGACGGACTATCTGAAGAGCTATTTCGATTTATAAAGTAGCATGTTTTTGATCAAATTTACATTATATTGCCCATAGCAGTACGCGCGGATTTTGAACTTTGACGCGCGCTCACGGCCTTATGAAAGGTCAAGAGTGACTGAAATTAATGTAAATTGTCATTTATGGTAAGAGGAATCTAAATCATGTAAACAAATTGAATTTGACCTTTTCCGCGCGTTGTGAGCGCGCGCACCGCGCGCGGGGACAAGTACGGACGGAAATTTTTGAAATGCTTAAAATGACCTGATTCGTACTCTCGTTTAATAGTTAAGTGATTTTGAGCATTTTAAAATTTTGACGCGCGCGTACGTGCGCATCATGACCTTTATGTGACCTTTGATGACATGACTTGTTGACCCTTGACCTGAAGTATATGTGATATGTATATGAATGACCTTTGCTTATGCATCATGAAGATATGATGGATAATGTGATTTCACAAAATGGCGCCTGGATGACGTCATGATGACCTGATGACCTTGAAAAGGTTACTGTCACGTCTTATGGCAATGACCTATAACTGTCCAAAAATTGAATGAAATTGACGGAACCAAACTTGAGTTATCTATGGCACAAAAAAGTGTAGGAAATAAAAATAAATAATAATAATAATAATAAAGAAAGAAAATTCTGACGAAAACAATAGGTGATCTGTCGTTGACAGACCACCTAATAAATAAATAATAAAGAAAGAAAATTCTGACGAAAACAATAGGTGATCTGTCGTTGACAGACCACCTAACTAGAAATTTAATTCGTCACGAAGACGAATAAGGTGGTCTGTCTAAGTCTTATGATAGATTTGAGAATGGGAGAAGTTATATAGACATGTAAACAATGATGATCATGATAAACATGATGATGATCATGATAGTAAAGGTGATGATGATGATGATAATGATAATGTTATATGATGATAAAAACGATAATGTTAATGATTATGATGATAATGATCATGATCATGATAATGTTGATGATGATCATCTTCAGACCATGATGATGATGATGATGATGAGCATGAGCATGATCCTGACATCTGATTGAAAAAATTAGGAGATATTTAGATAGCAAATAGTCTCAGCTACAACATACTAAAATTTGGGAGAAAACTGTTGAATAATAACCGAGATACTGGTCAAAACACATTGTCAAGCAGATTCATGTTTAGAAAAAAAGTGACCTCCCATAGACATAACACGCAAATATGACAAATTATGCATTGTCGCCTTTAATCGAATATTTACCTATGATGACGTCATCTAAATGAAAAATAAATGACATATTTCTGATAGAGAATTATCTCAGCTACAACATATCAAAATCTGGGAGAAGATCGATGACCGATAAGTGAGATAATCTCAAATAAACAAAGCCAAAAATGACGTCATCAACAAAATACATTTGTTTGAGTTTAGATGCCAATATGATGACTTTATTTCACTTTGTACGAGTCAAGGTGGTATGAAATCATATCTCCAACTCATGCTCTTTCCAACCATGATATAAAAATTGGGGGTCGACGGACTATCTGAAGAGCTATTTCGATTTATAAAGTAGCATGTTTTTGATCAAATTTACATTATATTGCCCATAGCAGTACGCGCGGATTTTGAACTTTGACGCGCGCTCACGGCCTTATGAAAGGTCAAGAGTGACTGAAATTAATGTAAATTATTATTTATGGTAAGAGGAATCTAAATCATGTAAACAAATTGAATTTGACCTTTTCCGCGCGTTGTGAGCGCGCGCACCGCGCGCGGGGACAAGTACGGACGGAAATTTTTGAAATGCTTAAAATGACCTGATTCGTACTCTCGTTTAATAGTTAAGTGATTTTGAGCATTATAAAATTTTGACGCGCGCGTACGTGCGCGTCATGACCTTTATGTGACCTTTGATGACATGACTTGTTGACCCTTGACCTGAAGTATATGTGATATGTATATGAATGACCTTTGCTTATGCATCATGAAAATATGATGGATAATGTGATTTCACAAAATGGCGCCTGGATGACGTCATGATGACCTGATGACCTTGAAAAGGTTACTGTCACGTCTTATGGCAATGACCTATGACTGTGCCAAAATTGAATGAAATTGACGGAACCAAACTTGAGTTATCTATGGCACAAAAAAGTGTAGGAAATAAAAATAAATAATAACTAGAAATTTAATTCGTCACGAAGACGAATAAGGTGGTCTGTCTTCAATTCTTATGATCATGCTCATCTTCAATTCAATTACCCAATAAAATGATGTTAATGTAAAATGATGTATTGAGATATGAATTGATGAATGAAGAATAATGGATCAAGTGATAATAGGGTAATAAAGTAAATATGGTTGTTTATTACATTATTTGCGATTGTACGTGTTTTAATATTCAAAGGAGATGGTACAGTGAAAGGTCAAAAAGAAAAAAAAGTGACGAAAACAAATTGTTGGAGACGCCCGGACTCGAACCAGGGACCTCGAGGTCGGAAGTCAAGTGCGTTACCGATATACCAAAACATTTCCCATAGAGATTACACGTAAACGAAAAATGGAATTCTCAAATCCCACTTTGTAATTGAAATATGAGTATGATCCCGACATCTGATTGAGAAATAAATGGCACACTTGTGATAGCTCATTGTCTCAACTACAACATACTCAAAGCTCAGCGTAAACGAAAATAAAGCGACGGAGATATTGCTCGCGAGAGACAAGAATGTAGAATCCAGTTTTGAGAAAAAGTCATATCCCATAGAGAATACACGGAAAAAGTGAAAGATTGACATGCCTCCTTTAATCACAAAAATACGCCATGATGCCATTGTCAAAATGAAAAATACGTCGTGACTTTATTTGTAGAAAATTGTCTCAGCTACAACATATCAAAATTTGGAAGAAAATCGATCAATATTTACAGAGATACAGTGAAATTTCCAAAAATATGCTAACGTCATAATTTGCAAATTGAAATTTTGAGTTTGGAGGCCATTATGATGACGTCATGAGTTAATTGAGGGTCAAATGAGACATGAAATCATATCTCCGACTCATAATCTATCTAAATATTAAAAAGAATTGGGGGTATCTATCCATTCTGAAGAGCTACAATGGATTTTGTATAGGCATGTTTTTGCCCATATTTGCCATGTATTACAAGAGCTCGCACGCACGGACATTTACCTTGAACGGAGGCAATCATGATGACGTCATGAGTTAATTGAGGGTTCGAACGGACTTTACCTTGAACGGACGCTCATTTCGTTATTAATGGTCATAAAGAGATAAACATGGTATCAAATTGTTCGGAATAAAATGGGCAATACTATGATAGACCAAAAAAGGCGATTCTAGGTTGCGTACGACCATTACGAACACAAACGTGCGCGCAAATTTATGCTTGCGAAAATTTTCGAAATTTTCGAAATGCTTGAAATGGCCTAAAACGTACTCTAATTTGATCAAAAAGTGATTATGAGCATTTTTTATTTTTGCGCGCACCGACGCGCGGACGGACGCGTACGCGCGCGTTTTTTTACCTTAAGTTGACCGGACGGATATTGACCTTAATCGTTATACATATGAATGAGAAATGATTTACGGTTATGAAGATATGATCATTAGTTGATTCTCAGAGCACTTCACAAAATGGCGCCTGGATGACGTCACGATATTTTAATGAACTTGAAAATGTTCCTGTCACGTCTTAAGAAGATGACCTATGACTGTGTCAAATTTAATTGAATTTGTACGGTTCAATTTTGAGTAATACTGCACACAAAAAAGTGGTCACAAATTTATTTTAATTGAATTGTGTTTTTGTACAAATTCAATTAAAATACTAGAAATTTAATTCGTCACGAAGACGAATAAGGTGGTCTGTCTTCAAGTCTTATAATAGATTATAATATTTACTATATTGAAAAGGGGAGGAGTTATATAGACATGTAAACAATGATGATTATGATGATGATGATCTTGATAGTAATGATTATGATGATGATGATCATGATGATGTTGATGAGGATGATTATCATCATTATGATAATGATGATGATCATGGTCATGAGCGTGATTCTGACTTCTTATCGGAAAAATGAGGGGTGATTTAGATAACATATGGTCTCAGCGACAACATACTAAAATTTAGGAGAAAACTGTTGAATAACAACCGAGATACTGGTCAAAACACATTGTCATGCAGATTCATGTTTTGAAATAAGTGACCTCCCTTAGACATAACACGCAAATATGACAAATTATGCATTGTCGCCTTTAATCGAATATTCTACTATGATGACGTCATTCAAATGAAAAATAAATGACATATTCTGATAGAGAATTATCTCAGCTACAACATATTAAAATCTGAGAGAAAATTGATCACCGATAAGTGAGATAATCTCAATTAAACAAAGACAAAAATAGGAGGGAGGCAAGGCAAGAGAGGGAGAGGGAGAGCGTGAACGTGTAGAAAGAGCGTGAACGTGTAGAAAGAGAAAGTGAGATGCAGAGACAGACCAAAAGAAATAGAGGGGCGGAACGAGAGAGGAAAAGGGAAACAGATCAAGAGAAAAGTGAGAGAGAGAGGGAGGAGAGATGAAATTGAGAACGATGCCTTCAATATTTCTAGCATAAATAGGCTCTTAAATTACGATCATGAAAGTGTGCCGATGATAATGAAATGATAATGTACGCGATAATGACGATATAGGGCCATGATTAAAAGTGGTATAGCGCCCCCTTCAGGTATTCGATAGAGGATTGTTATACGGTAAACTTGCTAAACATGCCCAAATTTCGACATGATCCCAACCTCTGATAAAAAACGAAACGTTTCCTATGGCCCATAGTCTCAGCTATGACAAACTAAAATTGGGGATAAAGACAGCAACAATAAGCGAGATACTGCTCAAAGAACAATGCCATCAGTGTAGATTCATGATGTGAACGATATTCACCTTTCATAGGCAAAACACGCAAATTAATTCTGACATGTCGCCTTTAATTGAAATTTTCACTACGATGACGTCACCAAATTGAAAAATAATGAATACTGAACTTGTAGAAAAATGTGTTAGCTACCAGATTTAAAAAATATGGAAGTAAATTGATCAATATTTACAGAGATACAATCAATTTTCCATAAATTTGCTGACGTCATAATTTGCAAATTCGTTTTTTGAGACCCGAGGCTATTTTGATGATGTCAGGATATAAATAATGGCCAAATGAGACCTGAAACGGAATCTACGAGTCATATTCTATCCAAATATGAAGAAAAATTGGGGGGTCTGTGGACTTCCTAAAGAGCTATAATGGATTTTGTATAGGCATGTTTTGGCCAATATATGCTATGTATTACAAGAGCTCGCGCGCACGGACAATGGGAGAAGTTATATAGACATGTAAACAATGATGATCATGATGATCATGATGAACATGATGATGATCATGATAGTAATGGTGATGATGATGATGATAATGATCATGATCATGATGATGTTGATGATCATCATCATCAGACCATGATGATGATGATGATGATCATGATGATATTGATGATGGTGATGATCATGATGATAAGCATGAGCATGATCCTGACATCTGATTGAAAAAATGAGGAATTACTTAGATAGCAAATAGTCTCAGCTACAACATACTAAAATCTAGGAGAAAACTGTTGAATAACAACCGAGATACTGGTCAAAACACATTGTCATGCAGATTCATGTTTTGAAATAAGTGACCTCCCATAGACATAACACGCAAATATGACAAATTATGCATTATCGCCTTTAATCAAATATTTTACTATGATGACGTCATCTAAATGAAAAATAAATAACATATTTCTGATAGAAAATTATCTCAGCTACAACATATCAAAATCTGGAAGAAGATTGATCACCGATAAGTGAGATAATCTCAATTAAACAAAGACAAAAATGACGTCATCAACAAAATACATTTTCTTTAGTTTAGATGCAAATATGAAGATTTTGTTTCACTTTGTACAAGTCAGGGTGGTATGAAATCATATCTCCAACTCATACTCTTTCCAACCATGATATAAAAATTGGGGGTCAATGGACTATCTAAAGAGCTATTTCGATTTTTAAAATGGCATGTTTTTGATCAAATTTGCATTATATTGCACATAGCAGTACGCGCGGATTTTGAACTTTGACGCACGCTCACGGCCTTATGAAATATGAAGAGTGACTGAAATTAATGTAAATTGTCAATTACGTTAAGAGGAATCCAAATCATGTAAACATTTTGAATTTGACGTTTTCCGCGCGCTGTGAGCGCGCACACCGCGCGCGGGGACACTTACGGACGGAAAATTTTGAAATGCTTAAAATGACCTGATTCGTACTCTCGTTTAATAGTTTAGTGATTTTGAGCAATTTTAAATTTTGACGCGCACATACGCGCGCGTCATGACCTTTATGTGACCTTTGATGACATGACCTGTTGACCCTTGACCTGAAGTATATGTGATATGAATATGAATGACCTTTGCTGATGCATCATGAAGATATGATGGATAATGTGATATCACAAAATGGCGCCTTGATGACGTCACGATAACATGATGACCTTGAAAATGTTCATGTCACGTGTCATGACAATGACCTATGACTGTGCTAAAATTGAATCAAATTGACTTAACCAAACTTGAGTTATCCGGGGCACAAAAAACGGGAAGAAATAAAAATAAATAATAATAATAATAATAATAAAGAAAATTCTGACGAAATCAATAGGTGGTCTGTTGATAACAGACCACCTAATAATAAAGAAAGAAAATTCTGACGAAAACAATAGGTGATCTGTCGTTGACAGACCACCTAATAATAATAAACTAGAAATTTAATTCGTCACGAAGACGAATAAGGTGGTCTGTCTAAGTCTTATGATATAATTGAGAATGGGAGAAGTTATATAGACATGTAAACAATGATGATCATGATGACCATGATAATGTTCATGATAGTAAAGGTGATGATGATGATAATGATAATGTTATATGATGATAAAAACGATAATGTATATGATGATGATGAGCACAAGCATGATCCTGACATCTGATTGAAAAAATAAGGAAATATTTAAATAGCAAATAGTCTCAGCTACAACATACTAAAATTTTGGAGAAAACTGTTGAATAACAACCGAGATACTGGTCAAAACACTTTGTCATGCAGATTCATGTTTTGAAAAAAGTGACCTTCCATAGACATAACACGCAAATATGACAAATTATGCATTGTCGCATTTAATGGAATATTTAACTATGATGACGTCATCAAAATGAAAAATGAATGGTATATTTTTGATAGAGAATTATCTCAGCTACAACATATTAAATTCTGGGAGAAAATCGATCACCGATAAGTGAGATAATCTCAATTAAACAAAGACAAAAATGACGTCATCAACAAAAAACATTTGTTTGAGTTTAGATGCCAATATGATGACTTTGTTTCACTTTGTACGAGTCAGGGTGGTATGAAATCATATCTCCAACTCATGATTTCTCCAACCATGATATAAAAATTGGGGGTCGATGGACTATCTTAAGAGCTATTTCGATTTTTAAAATGGCATGTTTTTGATCAAATTTGCATTATATTGCCCATAGCAGTACGCGCGGATTTTGAACTTTGACGCACGCATACGGCCTTATGAAATATGAAGAGTGACTAAAATTAATGTAAATTGTCAATTACGTTAAGAGGAATCCAAATCATGTAAACATTTTGAATTTGACCTTTTCCGCGCGTCATGAGCGCGCGCAACGCGCGCGGGGACATGTACGGACGGAAAATTTTGAAATGCTTAAAATGACCTGATTCGTACTCTCCTTTAGTAGTTAAGTGATTTTGAGCTTTTTAAAATTTTGACGCACACGTACGCGCGCGTCATGACCTTTATGTGACCTTTGATGACATGACCTGTTGACCCTTGACCTAAAGTATATGTGATATGAATATGAATGACCTTTGCTGATGCATCATGAAGATATGATGGATAACGTGATTTCACAAAATGGCGCCTGGATGACGTCACGATGATTTGATGATCTTGAAAATGTTCATGTCACGTCTCATGACAATGACCTATAAATGTGTCAAAATTTAATGAAATTAATTAAACCAAACTTGAGTTATCCGGGGCACAAAAAACAGGAAGAAATAAAAATAAAGAATAATAATAAATAAAGAAAATTCTGACGAAATCAATAGGTGGTCTGTTGATAACAGACCACCTAATAAATAAAGAAAATTCTGACGAAATCAATAGGTGGTCTGTTGATAACAGACCACCTAATAATAATAACTAGAAATGTAATTCGTCACGAAGACGAATAAGGTGGTCTGTCTAAGTCTTATGATAGAATTGAGAATGGGAGAAGTTATATAGACATGTAAACAATGATGATCATGATGACCATGATGATGATCATGATAGTAAAGGTGATGATGATGATGATAATGATAATGTTATATGATGATAAAAACGATATTGTTAATGATGATGATGAGCATAAGCATGATCCTGACATCTGATTGAAAAAATAAGGAAATATTTAAATAGCAAATAGTCTCAGCTACAACATACTAAAATTTGGGAGAAAACTGTTGAATAACAACCGAGATACTGGTCAAAACACCTTGTCATGCAGATTCATGTTTTGAAAAAAGTGACCTCCCATAGACATAACACGCAAATATGACAAATTATGCATTGTCGCATTTAATGGAATATTTAACTATGATGACGTCATCAAAATGAAAAATGAATGGTATATTTTTGATAGAGAATTATCTCAGCTACAACATATTAAATTCTGGGAGAAAATCGATCACTGATAAGTGAGATAATCTCAATTAAACAAAGACAAAAATGACGTCATCAACAAAAAACATTTGTTTGAGTTTAGATGCCAATATGATGACTTTGTTTCACTTTGTACGAGTCAGGGTGGTATGAAATCATATCTCCAACTCATGATTTCTCCAACCATGATATAAAAATTGGGGGTCAATGGACTATCTTAAGAGCTATTTCGATTTTTAAAATGGCATGTTTTTGATCAAATTTGCATTATATTGCCCATAGCAGTACGCGCGGATTTTGAACTTTGACGCACGCATACGGCCTTATGAAATATGAAGAGTGACTGAAATTAATGTAAATTGTCAATTACGTTAAGAGGAATCCAAATCATGTAAACATTTTGAATTTGACCTTTTCCGCGCGTCATGAGCGCGCGCAACGCGCGCGGGGACATGTACGGACGGAAAATTTTGAAATGCTTAAAATGACCTGATTCGTACTCTCCTTTAGTAGTTAAGTGATTTTGAGCTTTTTAAAATTTTGACGCACACGTACGCGCGCGTCATGACCTTTATGTGACCTTTGATGACATGACCTGTTGACCCTTGACCTAAATTATATGTGATATGAATATGAATGACCTTTTCTGATGCATCATGAAGATATGATGGATAATGTGATTTCACAAAATGGCGCCTGGATGACGTCACGATGATTTGATGACCTTGAAAATGTTCCTGTCACGTCTCATGATAATGACCTATGACTGTGCCAAAATTGAATCAAATTGACTTAACCGAACTTGAGTTATCCTAGGAACAAAAAACGGGAAGAAATAAAAATAAATAATAATAATAACTAGAAATTTAATTCGTCACGAAGACGAATAAGGTGGTCTGTCTAAGTCTTATGATAGAATTGAGAATGGGAGAAGTTATATAGACATGTAAACAATGATGATCATGATGACCATGATGATGATCATGATAGTAAAGGTGATGATGATGATAATGATAATGTTATATGATGATAAAAACGATAATGTTAATGATTATGATGAGCACAAGCATGATCCTGACATCTGATTGAAAAAATAAGGAAATATTTAAATAGCAAATAGTCTCAGCTACAACATACTAAAATTTGGGAGAAAACTGTTGAATAACAACCGAGATACTGGTCAAAAAACCTTGTCATGCGGATTCATGTTTTGAAAAAAGTGACCTCCCATAGACATAACACGCAAATATGACAAATTATGCATTGTCGCCTTTAATCGAATATTTTACTATGATGACGTCATCTAAATGAAAAAAAAAAAAATATTTTTGATAGAAAATTATCTCAGCTACAACATATTAAAATCTGGGAGAAAATCGATTACCGATAAGTGAGATAATCTCAATTAAACAAAGACAAAAATGGCGTCATCAAAAAAATACATTTTGTTGAGTTTAGATGTCAATATGAAGACTTTGTTTCACTTTGTACGAGTCAGAGTGGTATGAAATCATATCTCCAACTCATGCTTTCTCCAACTATGATATAAAAATTGGGGGTCGATGGACTATCTGAAGACTTATTTCGATTTTTAAAATGGCATGTTTTTGATCAAATTTGCATTATATCGCCCATAGCAGTACGCGCGGATTTTGAACTTTGACGCACGCTCACGGCCTTATGAAATATGAAGAGTGCCTGAAATTAATGTAAATTGTTAATTACGTTAAGAGGAAACCAAATCATGTAAACATTTTGAATTTGACCTTTTCCGCGCGCTGTGAGCGCGCACACCGCGCGCGGGGACACTTACGGACGGAAAATTTTGAAATGCTTAAAATGACCTGATTCGTACTCTCGTTTAATAGTTTAGTGATTTTGAGCAATTCTAAATTTTGACGCGCACATACGCGCGCGTCATGACCTTTATGTGACCTTTGATGACATGACCTGTTGACCCTTTACCTGAAGTATATGTGATATGAATATGAATGACCTTTGCTGATGCATCATGAAGATATGATGGATAATGTGATTTCACAAAATGGCGCCTGGATGACGTCACGATAACTTGATGACCTTGAAAATGTTCTAGTCACGTGTCATGACAATGACCTATGACTGTGCCAAAATTGAATCAAATTGACTCAACCAAACTTGAAGTTATCGTGGGCACAAAAAACGGGAAGAAATAAAAATAAAGAATAATAATAATAATAACTAGAAATTTAATTCGTCACAAAGACGAATAAGGTGGTCTGTCTTCAAGTCTTATAATAGATTATAATATTTACTATATTGAAAAATGGAGAAGTTATATAGACATGTAAACAATGATGATTATGATGATGATGATCTTGATAGTAATGATTATGATAATGATGATCATGATGATGTTGATGAGGATGATTATCATCATTATGATAATGATGATCATGATCATGAGCGTGATTCTGACATCTTATCGGAAAAATGAGGGGTGATTTAGATAACATATAGTCTCAGCGACAACATACTAAAATCTAGGAGAAAACTGTTGAATAACAACCGAGATACTGGTCAAAACACATTGTCATGCAGATTCATGTTTTGAAATAAGTGACCTCCCATAGACATAACACGCAAATATGACAAGTTATGCATTGTCGCCTTTAATCGAATATTTAACTATGATGACGTCATTTAAATGAAAAATAAATGACATATTTCTGATAGAGAATTATCTCAGCTACAACATATCAAAATCTGGAAGAAAGTCGATCACCGATAAGTGAGATAATCTCAAATAAACAAAGAAAAAAATGACGTCATCAACAAAATACATTTGTTTGAGTTTAGATGCCAATATGATGACTTTGTTTCACTTTGTACGAGTCAGGGTGGTATGAAATCATATCTCCAACTCATGCTTTCTCCAACCATGATATAAAAATTGGGGGTCAATGGACTATCTGAAGAGCTATTTCGATTTTTAAAATGGCATGTTTTTGATCAAATTTGCATTATATCGCCCATAGCAGTACGCGCGGATTTTGAACTTTGACGCACGCTCACGGCCTTATTAAATATGAAGAGTGACTGAAATTAATGTAAATTGTCAATTACATTAAGAGGAATCCAAATCATGTAAACATTTTGAATTTGGCTTTTTCCGCGCGTCATGAGCGCGCGCAACGCGCGCGGGGACATGTACGGACGGAAAATTTTGAAATGCTTAAAATGACCTGATTCGTACTCTCCTTTAGTAGTTAAGTGATTTTGAGCAATTTTAAATTTTGACGCGCACATACGCGCGCGTCATGACCTTTATGTGACCTTTGATTACATGACCTGTTGACCCTTGACCTAAAGTATATTTGATATGAATATGAATGACCTTTGCTGATGCATCATGAAGATATGATGGATAATGTGATTTCACAAAATGGCGCCTGGATGACGTCACGATAACATGATGACCTTGAAAATGTTCCTGTCACGTGTCATGACAATGACCTATGAATGTGCTAAAATTGAATCAAATTGACTCAACCAAACTTGAGTTATCCGGGGCACAAAAAACGGGAAGAAATAAAAATAAATAAAGAAAATTCTGACGAAATCAATAGGTGGTCTGTTGATAACAGACCACCTAATAATAAAGAAAATTCTGACGAAATCAATAGGTGGTCTGTTGATAACAGACCACCTAATAAAGAAAGAAAATTCTGACGAAAACAATAGGTAGTCTGTCGAAGACAGACCACCTAATAATGATAAAGAAAATCCTTCAAAGTTCTAGAAAATGTGCAATTTCAACTTTCAATTGAAAATTCCGACATGATCCTAACATCTGATCAAAAAACAAAGTACACCGGTTTTGTAGCCCATGGTCTCAGCTATAACATACCAAAAGTTGGGATAAAATAAAGCACGAACAAGCGAGATAGTGCTCAAAGATGAGTGTCATGTAGATTCACGATGTGAACGAAATTCACCTTCCATAGACAATACACGCAAATGAAGAAAATTCTGACATGTCGCCTTTAATTGAAATTTTCACCGTGATGACGTCATCAAAATGAAAAACAATGGGGACTGATCTTGTAGAGAATTGTCTCAGCTACAACATATTTAAGTTTGGAAGTAAATCAATCAATATTTACAGAGATACAATCAATTTGCCATACATATGATGACGTCATAATATGCAAATTCGTTTTTTGAGTTCCAAGGCCATTATGATGATGTCACGATATATATAATGGCCAAATGAGACCTAAAATCATATCTCCAACTCATATTCTATCCAAATATGAGAAAAAATTAGGGGTTTTGTGGACTTCCTAAAGAGCTATAATGGATTTTGTATAGGCATGTTTTTGCCCGTATATGCTATGTATTACAAGATCACGCGCGTACGGACATGTATTTTAAACGGACGCTAATTCCGTCAATAATGGTCATGGAAAGCTAAACATGGTATCAAATTGTTCGGAAAAAGATAAGGAATACCCTCGTCAAAAAGACGTACTAGAAAATTATTCTTCGTTTGGCCGCTACGAACGAAAACGCGCAAAAATGCGTGTTTTGCATGATTTTTATGAAATACGTAAAATGGCCTGAAACGTATCCAAAATGAATTTGAGGCGATTTTGAGCATTTTGAAATTTGCGCGCGCACTGACGCGCGGACGTACGCGCACGCGCGCGTTTTTTGACCTGAAATTGACCGGACTGATATTGACCTTGATCATGGTAAATATGAATGAGAAATGACTTTCAGTTATGAAGTTATGATCATTTGAAATTTTCCAAAAAAAACACAAAATGGCGCCTGGATGACGTCATGAAGACTTGATGACCTTGAAAAGGTTCCTGTCACGTCTTATGGCAATGACCTATGACTGTGCCAAAATTGAAAGAAATTGACTGGACGGATCTTGAGTTATCGTCGGAACAAAAAAGTGGAAGAAATAAAAATAAAGAAATAAAGAAAGAAAATTCTGACGAAAACAATAGGTAGTCTGTCGAAGACAGACCACCTAATAATGATAAAGAAAATCCTTCAAAGTTCTAGAAAATGTGCAATTTCAACTTTCAATTGAAAATTCCGACATGATCCTAACATCTGATCAAAAAACAAAGTACACCGGTTTTGTAGCCCATGGTCTCAGCTATAACATACCAAAAGTTGGGATAAAATAAAGCACGAACAAGCGAGATAGTGCTCAAAGATGAGTGTCATGTAGATTCACGATGTGAACGAAATTCACCTTCCATAGACAATACACGCAAATGAAGAAAATTCTGACATGTCGCCTTTAATTGAAATTTTCACCGTGATGACGTCATCAAAATGAAAAACAATGGGGACTGATCTTGTAGAGAATTGTCTCAGCTACAACATATTTAAGTTTGGAAGTAAATCAATCAATATTTACAGAGATACAATCAATTTGCCATACATATGATGACGTCATAATATGCAAATTCGTTTTTTGAGTTCCAAGGCCATTATGATGATGTCACGATATATATAATGGCCAAATGAGACCTAAAATCATATCTCCAACTCATATTCTATCCAAATATGAGAAAAAATTAGGGGTTTTGTGGACTTCCTAAAGAGCTATAATGGATTTTGTATAGGCATGTTTTTGCCCGTATATGCTATGTATTACAAGATCACGCGCGTACGGACATGTATTTTAAACGGACGCTAATTCCGTCAATAATGGTCATGGAAAGCTAAACATGGTATCAAATTGTTCGGAAAAAGATAAGGAATACCCTCGTCAAAAAGACGTACTAGAAAATTATTCTTCGTTTGGCCGCTACGAACGAAAACGCGCAAAAATGCGTGTTTTGCATGATTTTTATGAAATACGTAAAATGGCCTGAAACGTATCCAAAATGAATTTGAGGCGATTTTGAGCATTTTGAAATTTGCGCGCGCACTGACGCGCGGACGTACGCGCACGCGCGCGTTTTTTGACCTGAAATTGACCGGACTGATATTGACCTTGATCATGGTAAATATGAATGAGAAATGACTTTCAGTTATGAAGTTATGATCATTTGAAATTTTCCAAAAAAAACACAAAATGGCGCCTGGATGACGTCATGAAGACTTGATGACCTTGAAAAGGTTCCTGTCACGTCTTATGGCAATGACCTATGACTGTGCCAAAATTGAAAGAAATTGACTGGACGGATCTTGAGTTATCGTCGGAACAAAAAAGTGGAAGAAATAAAAATAAAGAAACTAGACATATAATACTTGTTTGGAACAAGTATAGGTGGGCTGGTCAACTAAAACTTGAGACAAAATAGAGCAAAAATAAGCGACATACTGCTTACAAATTCTTAAAAAACAATATCATGTAGATTCATAACGTGAACTAAATTCACCTTCTTTAGGCATAACACGCAAATTATGAAGTTTTTGACATGAGGCCTTTAATCAAAATTTTCACTATGATGACGTCATCAAAATGAAAAATGGTTATTACTGTGCTTGTAGAGAATTGTCTTAGCTACAACATTTTGAAATTTTGAAGAAAATTGATCAATATTTACAGAGATACAATCAATTTTACATAAATATGCTGACGTCATAATATGCAAATTCGTATTTTGAGTTCCAAGGCCATTGTGATGATGTCACGATACACTTAATGGCCAAATGAGACATGAAATCATATTTCCGACTCATACTCTATCTAAATATGAAAAAAAATTGAGGATCCCGGTGCATTCCAAAGAGCTATAACGGATTTTGTATAGGCATGTTTTTACCCATATATGCTATGTATTAAAAGAGCTCGCGCGCACTGACATTTATCTTGAATTTACGCTCATCTTGTTAATAATGGTCATAAAGAGATAAACATGGTATCAAATTCCTTGAAAAAATATGAGAAATATCATGAAAGAAAAAAAAATGGCGATTCTATGTTTTGTAATGGTGTTACGCGCGAAAACGCGCGCGCATGCTCTTACGCGCGATTTTTTATAAAATGCTTAATATGACCTGAAACGTATGCAAAATAAATTTGAGACGATTTTGAGCATTTAAAAATTTTGCGCGCGCACTGACGCGCGGACGTACGCGCACGCGCGCGTTTTTTCACCTGAAATTAACCGGACTGATATTAACCTTAATCATGATAAATATGAATGAAAAATACCTTTTGGTTATGAAGATATGATCATGAGATGATTTTCAGAAAATTTCACAAAATAGCGCCTAGATGACGTCATCAGTCAAGGTCAAGGTTGAAAACCTTACCGTGTCTTGTCCATATGCTTATACATATGTGTGTCAAATATCAAAGCATTTGATTGAACCATTTCAAAGTTATCTTGCTAACAAAAAAGTGGCTATAATTAAGAAAAATAAATAAATAATAAATAAATAAATAAAGGCAATTTTAACAAAAATATAAGGTGGTCTGTATTAGATACAGCCCACCTGATAAAGAAAGAAAATTCTGACGAAAACAATAGGTAGTCTGTCGAAGACAGACCACCTAATAATGATAAAGAAAATCCTTCAAAGTTCTAGAAAATGTGCAATTTCAACTTTCAATTGAAAATTCCGACATGATCCTAACATCTGATCAAAAAACAAAGTACACCGGTTTTGTAGCCCATGGTCTCAGCTATAACATACCAAAAGTTGGGATAAAATAAAGCACGAACAAGCGAGATAGTGCTCAAAGATGAGTGTCATGTAGATTCACGATGTGAACGAAATTCACCTTCCATAGACAATACACGCAAATGAAGAAAATTCTGACATGTCGCCTTTAATTGAAATTTTCACCGTGATGACGTCATCAAAATGAAAAACAATGGGGACTGATCTTGTAGAGAATTGTCTCAGCTACAACATATTTAAGTTTGGAAGTAAATCAATCAATATTTACAGAGATACAATCAATTTGCCATACATATGATGACGTCATAATATGCAAATTCGTTTTTTGAGTTCCAAGGCCATTATGATGATGTCACGATATATATAATGGCCAAATGAGACCTAAAATCATATCTCCAACTCATATTCTATCCAAATATGAGAAAAAATTAGGGGTTTTGTGGACTTCCTAAAGAGCTATAATGGATTTTGTATAGGCATGTTTTTGCCCGTATATGCTATGTATTACAAGATCACGCGCGTACGGACATGTATTTTAAACGGACGCTAATTCCGTCAATAATGGTCATGGAAAGCTAAACATGGTATCAAATTGTTCGGAAAAAGATAAGGAATACCCTCGTCAAAAAGACGTACTAGAAAATTATTCTTCGTTTGGCCGCTACGAACGAAAACGCGCAAAAATGCGTGTTTTGCATGATTTTTATGAAATACGTAAAATGGCCTGAAACGTATCCAAAATGAATTTGAGGCGATTTTGAGCATTTTGAAATTTGCGCGCGCACTGACGCGCGGACGTACGCGCACGCGCGCGTTTTTTGACCTGAAATTGACCGGACTGATATTGACCTTGATCATGGTAAATATGAATGAGAAATGACTTTCAGTTATGAAGTTATGATCATTTGAAATTTTCCAAAAAAAACACAAAATGGCGCCTGGATGACGTCATGAAGACTTGATGACCTTGAAAAGGTTCCTGTCACGTCTTATGGCAATGACCTATGACTGTGCCAAAATTGAAAGAAATTGACTGGACGGATCTTGAGTTATCGTCGGAACAAAAAAGTGGAAGAAATAAAAATAAAGAAATAAAGAAAGAAAATTCTGACGAAAACAATAGGTAGTCTGTCGAAGACAGACCACCTAATAAATAAATAAAGAAAATTCTGACGAAATCAATAGGTGGTCTGTTGATAACAGACCACCTAACTAGAAATTTAATTCGTCACGAAGACGAATAAGGTGGTCTGTCTAAGTCTTATGATAGATTTGAGAATGGGAGAAGTTATATAGACATGTATAAAATGATGATCATGATGAACATGATGATGATCATGATAGTAAAGGTGATGATGATCATGCTAATGATAATGTTATATGATGATAAAAACGATAATTTTAATGATGATGATGATAATGATCATGATCATGATGATGTTGATGATCATCATCTTCAGACCATGATGATGATGATGGTGACATTGATGATGATGATTATGATGATATTGATGATGATGATGACGCTGATGAGTATGAGCATGATCCTGACATCTGATTGAAAAAATGAGGAAATATTTAGATAGCATATAGTCTCAGCGACAACATACTAAAATTGTTGAGAAAACTGTTGAATAACAACCGACATACTGGTCAAAACACATTGTCATGCAGATACATGTTTTGACAAAGTGACCTCCCATAGACGTAACACGCAAATATGACAAATTATGCATTGTCGCCTTTAATGGAATATTTAACTATGATGACGTCATCGAAATGAAAAATGAATGGCATATTTCGGTAGAGAATTATCTCAGCTACAACATATCGAAATCTGGGAGAAAATCGATCACTGATAAGCGAGATAATCTCAATTAAACAAAAACAAAAATGACGTCATCAACAAAATACATTTTCTTTAGTTTAGATGCAAATATGAAGATTTTGTTTCACTTTGTACGAGTCAGGGTGGTATGAAATCATATCTCCAACTCATGCTCTTTCCAACCATGATATAAAAATTGGGGGTCGACGGACTATCTGAAGAGCTATTTCGATTTATAAAGTAGCATGTTTTTGATCAAATTTACATTATATTGCCCATAGCAGCACGCGCGGAATTTGAACTTTGACGCGCGCTCACGGCCTTATGAAAGGTCAAGAGTGACTGAAATTAATGTAAATTGTCATTTACGGTAAGAGGAATCTAAATCATGTAAACAAATTGAATTTGACCTTTCCCGCGCGTTGTGAGCGCGCGCACCGCGCGCGGGGACATGTACGGACGGAAATTTTTGAAATGCTTAAAATGACCTGATTCGTACTCTCGTTTAATAGTTAAGTGATTTTGAGCATTTTAAAATTTTGACCCTTTATGTGACCTTTGATGACATGACTTGTTGACCCTTGACCTGAAGTATATGTGATACGAATATGAATGACCTTTGTTTATGCATCATAAAGATATGATGGATAATGTGATTTCACAAAATGGCGCCTGGATGACGTCATGATGACCTGATGACCTTGAAAAGGTTACTGTCACGTGTTATGGCAAAGACCTATGACTGTGCCAAAATTGAATGAAATTGACGGAACCGAACTTGAGTTATCTATGGCACAAAAAAGTGTAGGAAATAAAAATAAATAATAATAATAATAATAATAATAATAAAGAAAGAAAATTCTGACGAAAACAATAGGTGATCTGTCGTTGACAGACCACCTAATAATAATAATAATAAATAAATAAAGAAAATTCTGACGAAATCAATAGGTGGTCTGTTGATAACAGACCACCTAATAATAATAATAATAATAATAAATAAATAAAGAAAATTCTGACGAAATCAATAGGTGGTCTGTTGATAACAGACCACCTAATAAAAATTGAAGTAGATTCTAGTATAGCGCTCATGTTTAACTTGACACTCTCGACAATTATTACCTCGTCTGTAACATGAATGCCATTATGGTGCTCTAGCATTTCAAGGAATTAATTCCTGCCAGGTACCCATTTATCTCACCTTGGTCGAGTGTGGCAAATGTACATAATATCTGGCCTAAGGACATTAAGGCCGCGGCGGGACTCGAACCGCCCGGTGACTTATCCACTAAACCGCGACACCTCTAAAGCTCATCTTAAACCTTACGCTCATAAGTTGCCATTATGGCGCTCTCTAGCTACAGCACCATAATGGCAACTTATGAAAAAGCCGGTGTAATAATTGGGAACAGCAGGAGTGTCAAGTTAGACAGACATGAGCGCTATACATAAACCCACTTATATTATTTTTTACCTGTTCGTATTCTATCAGCAAGCTGTACCAGCTTAATGCTTTCTAACGTTATGACCAATATCTCCCTCGCCTCGCTATCACGTACCGTCTTCCGCCATTCACAAAGCATCCGATTGGTAGCTTGCATGGAGTTGCCCAGATTGTCTTTCTCAAACCGACTTAGTTGAGCGTCAGAGGATCCTAAAGCTAGTCCGACCTTCCTGAAATCTGATGGATGCATATCTTCGGCAAGGAGATAAAGGTCGTAGTCGGTCAGACCTCCAGGGCTAAATTATAGACATACGAAGATTGATTAATTTCATATAGCGATTTTAGATATTTGCAAGATTTTGTATCAAAAGAAGTTTCATCTTGCTCATTGGACTAATACGAACACCCAGTTTTACTGTATTGAATTAAAATAATTTACAACATTGCCAGTAATGAAAGTACTGGATGGAGAAAAAAAAAGCAAAATACCTCGACATGCACATTTTAAACACAACGAGAATATGCGAAACTTTTTCACTTTTGATTTTATTCATCAAAACCAACGATTAATTTAACCAGCAAACTCAATGACTCGTATGCTATTAGAATTGAAACCCAACGGTAGGTTTAATTTTTTGTTCAGAATCAGGTTTAACAAAGAAAAAACAGTTTAATTGAGTTGCCCTTCATTAAACATAGTCGTAGACTCGGATTCGGGTTCAGTAGAATATGAAACAATGGGTAATTATGTTCCAAAGTTGTTCTTTCATGCTGCTTACTTATCATTTGGACCAGGGTTCCGTTCTACGTCACCGGATCTCAATAGGAGTATGTTGGTCATGTCTGGACAGTCATTCCCTTTGATTGCATCTGCTTCACCAATGGTTGTCCCTGATCGGAGGACCGGATATGTCGGTGATCCATGATTCTCCGTTACTTCCTAAGAACGAAGGGAAAATTACGAATAGAAGACACACTTTTAACTCTGTGAACTATGAACAAGCCATAATGAGATAATATCTTTGTGCAGTTGTGCCACATTGTATTCATTGAGGGGTTATAATCAATGGTTTATAGTTTATTTTAACACTTAAAATACAACAAAAAAACACAGACAGGTGATAGAAGGGTGTTCATGATTGTAGTCATTGGAAAAGATGGTCCATGATATTCCGTTAATTCCGTAATAAAATTGATGGACAGAATTTTAAAAGAATAATAAGACATTATTTGTCAAAATACATGTAGAATCACGGGAGAATAAGAATTCTGTGAAAGGGTGAAGGACACTTTTACTACTGATTAAGTGCAACGAATGTCCAATCAAAAATGTACACATCAAATTGAAATAATCAAAATGTCCTCTATAAAAATATCTTATAAAGCTCCAATTTTGCTAGTTACATGTCCCGTTTAAAAAAAAAATTACAAGAAGAATTGTTAATTACAGTATATATTTATCTTCATCTCTCACATTTCCCCCCTTTTTTGTAAATGGGATAGGGGGGGTTCTGGGATTATATAAATATAAATATAAATATCAATCATACCCTGATAGATGGTGTTGTTTGCTCGGTGTTACCCGGTGTATCTTGCCTGGGTTTAGGTGACAAGCCTGATGATTGGTCCTCTATCCCAGACTGTGCATAGTTTGATGTCTCCTCCTTGTCTATTTGGATACGATCTGTCTCACCTGCGATGGCTGGAGGTACATTTGAGTACGACTCTGATGTGACCATTTCATGTTGGTCTGTTTTTCTAATTTGAGTGGAATTAGGGGGGTATTCACGTGACGCTAGATTGATTGTTATATGTCTATTGTCCAATTCATCATCTACGCAGGGTCGGGGATCTGGAATTTGCACTTCAGTGGTATCAGGGATAGGGTTGACCTCGTTTGCCTTTGGAGAACCACTGTTTTCAACACACGAAGACTCGGAGTGAGAGACATCGTTATGACCGGGTTTTTTTACATCACATGTGAATCCTCTCTCCGCGACAGTATCACACTCTGAACCGTAACAGTGTGACCGAGTCTGACAATTAGCATTACATCTGCTATTGCTGACGCCACATGAAGGACCTGTTTGAGCGGTATTCAGGTAAGAAGACGCGGGTCGACGGGCCGTGTTCCCTGAGGAGCTATTCGCATCGGGTGAAGAGTCAGTGCGAGATGAGATGTTACACTCAGGATTGTCCTTTTCAGCATTCTTGTTTATTTTAATTAAGTTCTGAAGTCTCCTCCAATAGTAGTGGTAGTCGTATTCTTTCCTCCGACGGCGTATGAACGTGCCGATCCTGACACGCCATTCGCCAAGAGACACAGGCATGGTGACATCAGGATACTGTGTTATTAAAGAGAAACATATTAATGTAGAGTAAATTCATGAGACGGACAACATGACTTTGTATAAGAAAATAGTGTCAAATCTCTGTACGGATTTATCTTAAAGACGCACAATCCCCGTATTCCAGAGGGCGTTAAAAATACGTACGCGCTGGCGGACGGTGCTAGCTGCCTATTGGCACCAACATAATGCGGCTCTTACGCAGATGGCATGTTCCGAATGCCGGAACAATGCCGATTATCGCATACATGACCGAAATAATACCAATCGCAGTTCGGCTCTAAGATTCGTCTGCTGTTCGAATTTATTTCCACCCACTTTCGTGACGTCATATAGCTCCAGCTGGCCCGTGCGGACGCGACGATCGGGAGCGATCAGCTGGCTTGATTGACAGCTGTATGCAAATTAGAAGTCGATCTTCGGAACCAAGATGGCGATGACTAGAGCACCGATAGCTACACTAGCGGGATTGTGCGCCTTTAACATGCCATGTAGGGAAATGGATTCGTTTAAGATTACAAAATATCTCATCATTGAAAGAACGTATAATGCATTTACACCGCGCTTTTATAATCTGGAAGATTCTGGTGCAAGTCACGTCCAGTGCGCAAACCTGGACAACTACCACCGGAAAAAACTACCCATTATAGAGGTCCATTCATAATAAAGTTGATATTTAGGTGATAATTTCCTACGGGGTGGTTGTTCGCGTTTATAGTTGTCCCATTTGTTTCTAATGCGGAATGTTAATCGGGGGATAGCTTTTGCCAGACGATTTATGAAAAAGGGTATGTTTAATAGAGATAGAGTTATAAAGGAGCGTGGTGTGTGTGTGTGTGGGGGGGGGGTGGCTGCACTGTTGGGCCGGCCTGCCTTTAAGATTTGGTACAAAGTGAAATCATTCAATGATAATCATTCGATGATTGTTCTTTTGTGTGCACTTCACAATTATTGTTGTCAGTACCAACATGATAGAAAGAGAGAGAGGGGGAGGGGACAGCGACACAGACAAAGACACGCACTAATGAAAAGAGAGAGAGAGAAAAGAAAAGATACGCCTTCCTACAGCCTTTCCTTTATAAAATTGTTTTCTCTCCTGTTTCCAATAACAAGTGCTTCCTCAAGTATTTTGAAGTAAAATAACAGACATCAGTAACAGAAAGTCTAAATACATTTTGAAGAAATTCTAGACTTTGTACTGTCAGCAGACTTGTCGACCACGTTCAAGCTTCCGTACATATGCATGCGTGAAGAGTTGACTGCCACGCTGGTTGCCTTGGTGTAAAATAATCCCCTCCAATTCTAATCTTGACCATTTTAGTTATTATGAGTCACGATAACATCTTATGAATTATACTTTTTTGTTTGGGGGTGTAATTTTTCCCCTTTAGAAAAGCTCGCCGCCTTAGCAAATATTTTACATAATCAAACAAATTAAGGCGTTCTGATGTTTAAAAAAATGATGGGATGAAAATGTGTAAGCCCTTGAAATGGAGCGTCAGATTCACGTTAACTTCAGCAAAATCCGACATGCCTGTAATCGTGCCAAAAAAACAATATTTATGAATAAAGACTGAGGAGACAATGATTATCTAACTTTGATTATTTCTAGCTACCTGTATTTCTATGAGCATGATGAGGTTTGATCAAGGAATATCACATTGTAGACTTAAGAAAGTACATAGCCGGAAGACTATTTAAGGATTTCACCTTATCGAAGGGCCTACACACTTGAGCATACTTCTCTTTCAATCATTAGCAGGATTGATGACCCTAATGTAAGGTTATCAAGCACAAATATGAAATGTGATATAGCATAATCCATGGGCCGTGGAACCTGGAAGGGATCCCGCAGGCGCATATTTTTTTTACACAACTGTTTAGCCACTTCAGTCAAATATACTGTGCAAACAACTAGAGACAGAGTCTAGCATTACCCTTCGCAATTTTGTTGGATAATTGCTGGAGCTGTACATGTGTAGGGTCTACATAGTTTTACTCGTTATTTGTTTCGGGTTAAATCTATCCTCTCTTCTCTTTCATTATGTATTTCTGTGTTCTCCTTCAATCTATCCTCTTCTCTTTTGTCATGTATTTCTTTCTTTTTTCTTCAATCTATCCTTTTTCTCCTTCTTTGTTTTTCCTTCAACTATCCTCCTTCGTAAGGCTTCGTTAGTTTCTTTTGTTCGCCTTCATTCTAACCTCTTCTCTTTTGTTTTATGTATTTCTTTGTTTCTCCTTCAATCCTCTTCTCCTTCGTCATCTATTTCTTTGTTTTAATCTGATAGATTAAGTTTCTCCTTCTTTATATGTATTTCCCTGTTTTTCCATAGTCTAGATCTATGATCCTCTTAGCTCTTCAATTATGTATTTCTATGTTCTTCCTTTGACTTGTCCTCTTCTCTTTCCTTATGTATTTCCTTTTTTTTCCCCTTCTCCATATCCTCTCCACTATCCTGTTTTCCCCCTTTCTATCATCTTCCCTTGCCTGGGTGTACGTGCTTGCACACACATGCAATGAACTCAAACCAACTTACTTGGATTTCGATGCACATAGTAAGTGCGCTGACGACTTAGACTCTTTCACCAGAGCACTTCTTGGAATTTTTTCGCGAAAATGGCTAAACAGTTGTGTAAAAAAAATATGCGCATCCCGCAGCGACTGCAGCCACCGCACTTTTCTAAGCACAAACCCTACTTTGTCTGCTGCTCATAAGAACGCTATTAAATGCCATTAACAAAACACAATTAGGCCCCCCCAAAAAAGTTGTTTGGTTGTCCTCGATTGCTATTCTGGAGTAGAGGCGGGCGGGCGGGCGGATTTTACTTTATTTTTTTATTTTTTTTTAACTTCATTTTTGGTGTGTCTTTTTTTGATATATTTTTTTTTTAAATATTTTTTTCCATAAAAAAAAGTCATTGGGATTGTCAAGCATTTAAACAAACAAAATCTATAAAACACTTTAATATCGTAAAAGACTAGTTTAATGTTCAATTAATATTAAGACCAACATAGAAAGTATTTTAGGCTTTGAAATACAGCACCTTTTAAATCTCCATTGTACTACTTATAGCTACTTGCGCCCTCTATGTAGCAAACAATGCCTAATCGGTGACCATTGGTCCCCCATTATCCTCTTTATCTTATATTAACTGAGAGTTGATTTGATGAGATAACCACCTGTGCAGTGACCTTGCAGGGTGGTCTAATCCCTCCTGTAAACTAGTACAGATGGGCTTTTAAAATGAGTTTAAGAATGCTCAGACCCTGATTTAGTGTAATAAATACCTAATTGCGTACTGAAAAGACCAAACTGGCAACGGGACGCATTTTGATCCTTACAAATGCATAAAAATTGTATGTTTGGCATTTAAGATTGCTCCCCCCCCCCCCAAAAAAAAAAAAAATAAATAAATAAATAAATAAAAATAAAAAATAAATAAATGAATAAATAAATAAATAAATAAATAAATAAATAAATAAATAAATAAAAAATAGAATAAAAAAATATTTAAAAAAAAAATACGAGCGGCCCAAATTTGACGAGCGGGCGGTCGAGGACAACCAAATGATTTTTTGTTCGGCTTGTAGCTGTAGGATGCTCCAGAATGCATACTTAATATTCAGTATTCCAAATTGAAAGTCTTCTTGCTCAGTTCCCTCGCACAATATAAATCACCACATTAAGGGTCTTGATGCAGGCTTGATAGTGTGAAATACACATTTCCAATGGTGCTTCGTAGAGGGTCAGTGTTTCAAAGGGAATGAAAGATGTGTCCCCCTGGAATGTTGTTGTCTTCCTCCCCTCTTAAATTTAAAAATCACAAAAAAAGTATCTAAATTAACAGTTTGTAAAGCTGTCTAACCATATTGAGAGAACAGAGATAGGAAGTTAGATTTGCCTGTGTGGTCAAAAAAAATTTACACTATACAAAATGCAATTTTGTTTCTTGCTCGGTCGCTGTACTCCCTCGCCAAAATTAATGTAAATTTTCAAAGTGCGTCGGTAGAATGCATTTACCTGTTTGCCATTGTCATTTCTATTGGCAATAAGCGTACATACACAAATATTTTGACAACCAGTTCATAAATTATGTAAAATGTGCCAATATATGTCAGTGAAGCACTTCGGGGTCCGGCCTTTAATCATCACATCCAGCTTCGCTTGATGTAACATTATACACAGAGGCAAGGCATTAGGGCACGGGATGGAACACAGTGCACGCGCGTGTTTGGGTTGGAATTGTGCGTGTGTGTGTTGACTGCGATAGAGAGTTCACTAGTAATATATATCAAAAAAATATGGTATAATTTTATTTCTGTGATAAAGACACATTCTTCCATGATACACTATTTGATCAACATTTGGGATACCAAACACAGTGGCGGATCCAGGAGGGGGCACAGGGGGCACGTGCCCCCCTCCCACCCCCGCCCCCCTAAAAAAAGTGTTGAAATCAGCCCCAACTTCGCCAAAAATGTACTGGCAAACGGGGACGTGCCCCCCCCCCCCCGCCCCCCCCCCCCCCTCAAAAAAAAAAAAAAAAAAAAAAATTAGTGCACACCCCCCCCCCCCCCCCCCACTGAGCGAATTTGCGACCGGCGAGATTTTCAAATATTCGGGAGCAAAAAAAAAAAATGTGCTCTTACCCCTAACATCCCTAACAAAATTGATCATGCCATACATATCAAATATCAACGAACAATTTTGCGTGTGTTCGACTTTGCTTCTGCAAAAAGCATATGCAATGCATTTAATTTGATACATTCAATTCATTCTCTCACTCCGCTAATCCTTACATAATACATACTGTAGGCATCACTTTGGCGCAAGTCGATTTTTGCACTCACGCAAAAAATGCCTCCTGTTTATCCAAGCGTGAACACATACCACACAAAAATGGTACCAAATGATTTGGGATAAAACACTCTTTCATATTAAGATGTATAATAATTTACTGTACATAGATGATTTTAAAAATAATTAGCAATGTTCTAGGTGTAAACTTTTTTTTAACTCACACGGTATACTTTTTTAAAGGCATTTTAAAGCTGTGATTGAATCGGTCAGATTAGCACTGTAATTGGGATTAAACTATTTTATCCATTCATGTGCCATTAGAATGGCAACAGATTCAGCCTTCATGATAGAGATATGGGATATTTGGTAGAATGTATTTATTTTAAGTTTCAATATACAAAAAGCTACTCCCGTATCGATCCGCATTGTTTGAAGGCATCTGTATAAACGATAGTTCCAATTTTTACGAATAATTTCATGAGTGTAGGTTCTTGATTCTACTTGTGACTTTTTTTAGTGATTTTTTAATTTAGGCTGAAATAGTCTTGTTGTAGTGCCAATATGGTTTTTAGCCGGATGACTATTTTACAATGCGCGGAAATAAAAATAAAATTGATATTTATCGATGAAAATATTTCTTCTCAGATGCAAAGGCCTTTCACCACACTCTATTTGCAGAGCTTGTAAAGAGGTTAGTTGACTTCCGCCAGTGATTAACTTGAGAGTATGATCGATATTGTATAGAGTCTAATTTCTTTTTGAGATAATAACTCGCGCAATAACCTAAGCTTCACAACCTTAATTTTTTTTAAAGGGATTAAGCCTTTGTAAAGGACACAAAAAAAATCAGAGTTATTGCCCACCTTAGTACCAGCCAGGAGTGGCGGAGTTTCTTTCAAAGTTTCCGGAAGAGCACTTTTTGGAAAAAGGGGCCCCTACAAAGGGAAACCTCAGGGCGATAATATACATTTTTTGACATTGGTAGGCCCTTAATACCCCCACATTGTGATTATATTATCAGGGATGATTTCATTGTTTGTTTCTCTCTTTACATGGTCCAAGATATTGTTTAGCATCATACTTGCAGTCAAGTGTCATAGTCTGAATATTTACTTGCGAGTGAGTGTAGCAAGCGAGCAAAAAAAATAAATTTTGTGAGGTCGCAGGGGAAAATTACATCTTATAAAGAAGAGAAAACAATCATAAAAAGACTGACAAAATCTTTAATAAGAAACATCATTATATTAACTTTAAATACGAGCTTTTGGTAAAATTAAAAGACACCTCTCAAATTTTAAAAGAGGTGAAGGGCACTCATCAGTGGTGGTAAGGGGTATTTCTTGTACCTGAAAAGGGGCACTCACCTGAGATGAATAGGGGCACTTATTACAAAGGAATATGGGCAATTAGTGAAAGAAAAGGTGCACTTATGAGATGTGAGAAGGGGCACTCATCAAAGATGAAAGGGGGCACTTATCAGAAGGGGGAAGGCTCGGAAGGAACATTTATTACAAAAGAAAAGGGCACTTGTAAAAGTAAAATGGACACCTTTCCTATGTAAAAAAAGGGGGGGATTTAGGAGTACTTGAACAAGTGAAAAAACTATTATGTCCCCGGAATATACTGATATTTCAACGGTATTCTATATTTTCTCTAGACAATTAATCATGAAGTAAAAGTGTAAGAGGCTAACTACACTCTCTTGAGGTCAGTGGCGGATCCAGGGGGAGGCCCCCCCCCCCCCCCCGGGGGGGGGGAAATGTGTATTTTTACATTTTTTAACGGTAATTTTACCTTTTTTTTGGAGATTCCCCCCCCCCCCAGTGCTCAGTCAACGGGGAGGGGGGTGCAATTTTTCAAAATTTGAGGGCACCAAAAAAAAAATCGTGCTTACTACCCCCACTGAGCGAATTTTCGGCCGGCACGATTTTCAAGTTTTTGGGAGCAAAATAAAAAAATTAAAAAAATAGTGCTCACTACCCGTTCCATTGACTTACATAATGTTTGTGTTAGTACCAAAAAAAAGTCGCTATTAAAGGAGGAATTGAGGCTTCCTATCTCGTTTTTCACTACCGGAATTTGTACAGCTTCTGTAAACTTCCTACAAGTCTTTCCATTGATTTATTGATTTGACTTTCGAAAGGCAGGTTTTTTCAATTTCCCTTTTCTCAATGTAAATTTAGCCATCCTCATAAAGGCCGGCTCACATAGTAGCGGCAAAGACCCCGCAAATGGCGACAGGCGTGAAAATCACAACATTTTGGCGGTAAAGCGACGGCAAAAAGGGAAAACCACGATTCGCTGACGGGTGGGAACGACCTTCAGCGACAACATGACGACTAGGGATGAATGGCTGCGGCAGTGAACGGAGTCTAGTGACCAAATCGGATGTTGTCTGGGCGGTGAGTGACGATGTCTCGACGGAGCCCGGCAAAAAGGAACGAGGTCGGACGGCTGGCAGCGGATTGGCTGGCGGCAAGGAACGGCGGCTGACGGTGGGTTGCGGCGACGATGACGTGACTCAGCGGCCGACATCACAGCCTGTGTGTGCGGGTCACTGACGCCACAAAACGTGAAAAATCACTGCAATGCCGCAGGTACTCGCAAACGACCCGCCATCAACAGTCATCAACCGTCACCCTCCGGCCAAAATTCGCAATCCATCGTCGCCCCAAGGTCGTTACAATTTCGTTACTTGCCGCGCAATGTGCCGTCTGGGTTCGAGATGTGACGTCACTCACCGTTGTTTTGCCGTCAATAGGGACTTTTCGTTTTAAACGACGAGAGCGTGGACTGCCGCATGTGCCATTGTGTTAAGGCACTGGGCCGTGCCCGGCAGTGCCTTAAAAGGATGTCACACGTGGCGGTCCACGTTCTCGTCGTGTAAAACGAAAAGTCCCTATTGGTCGTTAACAACAACAACGACAATGACAACGACTACCAACGAAATTGTGACGACCTCAAAACGACTAGAGACGTAATCACACGGCATGGAAACGTCAAGGAAATGAGGGTTGCGGTCTGCAGAGAAATTAGAACGGAATGTTTAACTTGATATAAATTTGCCGACGGACGCGACTGATAATTTCGGCCGCCTGCGGTCGCTAACGGATTCGTCAGCGACAATTGAAGGCAACACACGATGATGGGCGGAACATTAGATGTTGCAATTCGCAGCTTAAAGCAGCTTGCGGTACCCCCCCCCCCCCCCCCTATTCGTCATAGTGTGAGCCGGTGTTTTCAAATCTTGAAACGTAATCGTCTTTATGTATGTTGAATGCTCAACCTAGTCGCCCCTTTTTTTGTGTTTCTAGTTACCGAAATATAGTCTGGAAATGTAATGATGTTGTAACCAAGTTTCCTGTAGGCAAATTACACCCGGCTCGTCTTCTTCACGAGCGTTTTTTTTAATAATTTTGTTATAAAATTCAAAGCCATAAACATTAAAGGATTGAGCATTCCATTGAATTTTATTTCGTTGAATTTTTATCTTCTGATTTTTTCGCGTTCAAGTTGTTTTTCTTTCAAATGTCGATCATACTGATTAGAAGATTTTCATTGCACCGTTGATTTTCTTTTCTAATATTTTAACAGCAACAACAAGAAATCCAGAAATTCCTCCTTTTCTACACTAGTTCTCTAGACTCACTTTTCTTATTGATCTTTTCCTATGTTCGTGTGGGGCATGTAGGGTAACGTTTACTGTATTTCCTGTTTTGCCACTTGTTTTGTCTTTTTAGACTATTTTTTAGACGTTTTCTCCTCCATTCTAACCTATCTACCCGGGGTCTCAGACAAATATAATTACTGTAAGCAAGAATGCGTGACCAAGAAAACGCGTATAACGGGGTGTTTTTTTTTATAGATTGGACGCGGTCCGCGCAGTGCCGCATAAAGAGGTTCAAAAACGTCCATTTTGGGCCATCTTCAAGAAAAAGGGTTCTTTTTTCAAAATGGTTCAAAATCCTGCTGTATACGCGCCGGTGTACTCGTTTAGGGGTATTTTTCTAGCCGTCAGGGCCAGACCGGGAAAGAAGAAAAAAGGGGTAATAGTTGCCTATTGGCGAGACTACCGGCCGCCGCCCTGCGCCCGCCAAAGAAAGGACTTATGGTGGCTGTGCATTAAACCCATTTGGAAGTGTACAGGTTGATGTTATTGTTTTTCCATTGAAATAAATGTTTACGTTGTGAATTTTACATCAGAAGCACAATTTGATTTATTTGACATTGTCAACAACTTAAATGGTAATTCCTATCGCACTTCAAAATGCAGGGGTTACAATTTTACAATACTTGTTTAGGCGTACACTTTTTTGAAATACCCGTTTAGGGTGTGATTTGGAGAAAAACCCACGCGAAATCCTCATTTAGGGTGTATTTTGGTTTCAGAAGAAATCCTCGTTTAGGGGGTGTCTGGAAAACCTGTGGTCACGCATACTTACAGTATTTCTACTTAACTGAGACCCCCGAGCTGCCGATTTGTCCTATTTCTTGGTGTAAGATTTTGACCTTTTTCACTGGGTTAATTTATGAGATATTTTGATCGACCCCTTCTAAGTTCAACGATATGCCTATTCTTTTCTCAGTGGATGATTCTACTTAAGTACTGCGTGTTATTTGTCTCTTCCTCTCTGAGTGCCCAGTCTTTTCTCTGGAAAGGTACATGTGCGAACCCCAATCATCATCATCACCAGTCGTTATCATTTATTGTTTCGTTCCTTCTTTCCCTTTCTGATTCAACCCTAGATCTAATTCCACCCACGGTACTTCTATTTATACCCGTGAGGCTCTCATTCTTCACTCTGAGGACAATGAATGTGGACCCTGAAAGTGATGGTGATTGGAAGTGATTATGGGTTAGTGCTCTTGTTATAAACGGCCGTAGCAATTTTTCATATGCCCCCTTTCCCCCTTGCTCCGCTGTATACACACTAAGAAAAAAATGGTGCAAGTATGCACCTTTAGGGGTGCAAACCGATGCAATACTGGCACCCCTTTTATAGGTGCAATCCTGCACCCTTTAAAAGGGTGCCAGATTGAACCTTTTAGGGGACATGTGAGTACCCTTTATGGTTCAATCCTGCAACTCTAGGGGTGCAAACCGATGCAACATTAGCAGCACCTTTATGCGTTCAATCCTGCACCCAGAGGGTGCCAGATTGCACCTTTAAGGAGACATGTTAGTACCCTTAATGGTTCAATCCTGCTCCATTAGGGTTGCAAACCGATGCAATAACAGCACCTTTTGGGGTTCAATCCTTCACCCATACTCGAGGAATACTCGTGAAATAATAATTATGCTCGTACACAAATACATATTAAACATGCATTTTGTTTCTTGGTTATTATGTTCAATATATCTATTGCTAAAACATGAATGTAATTGTAACATGATCAGACAAAATAATCTATTGGTTAATGATTGCCGATGGAAAATACAAATCACAAAATTGATGTGCATTATCATAATTTGCTTAACAAATCATGAAAAATGTATTTGTATGTGAACACGTGTAAAGTAATCATGAATATGCATGCAATATGCAAACTTATATTTTGTACCCTTTTTTGGTCGATAGGGTTCATTTTTGTGGGAAGGGTGCAAAATCTTATATTGCACCCTTTTTTGAACCCCTTTTCCTTCAATAGGGTTCATTTTTATGTAAAGGGTGCAAACTCTTATTTTGCACCCTTTTTTCTTATAGTGTAGTGATACATTTAGAGGTAAACTTGATTCCATCAGGTTGGATCAGTGATAAGTAGACATGGCAATGTTTAATAGTGAAAGGGTGGAATGATTCACCAATCGACCAGGTCTTACCTTCAGGTGCAAATAAAGTATCTGTCTTCTAAAGTTCTGCCTCTGAAGGATATTCTTTTCCCTCTCGCCAGAATTCCTGCTTACATTCGGCTAATCATATTTCAGCAGTAGCCTCCCTTGTCAGTTGTAAGTAATAACCTGTCTATTCCATCTCCTCGAGGTCCATTTGCCGCATGGAGACTCCTTCGAATATCCCAGACACAACTTCGGAAAACCGATACAGGCAACTACTCGGAAAAGGGCGAATTACGCTCGGTGAGCAAGTCGCCGAGTGTTGTTGGCTTGACTGCCAATGAAATAGTCCTAACCAATTCTTGCCCCATAAATAATCGTCAGTGCCTTGTCCGTAGTCTTTGTCGTAAAACAATATTTGAATATAACGAAACGATTGAGATATCGACGAAACGATTGAGATATCGACGGCCTTGTGCGTTACGTGTCTGGGTATATGATAAACTAAAAAGGGATTTCAGTGCCACCATAACCCGTGCGCACCCAATCAACATACGATGCAGTAAGTTGTTTGCAAAGTTAAATAGGCATTACCTGACATCACTTAGAACTATGTCTTTATATGGCCAGATTTCGTTTTCATGGTTAAACATTGACATTCACAACGTAACATGATAGATTTTTATATCATAATGGTTTTACCATTGTACTGAGTTGGCAATAATGTAAAAAAAATTCTTCATTAACAAGTTGAAGAAAGATCATCTAAAGCACAGGAACGTTTTTTTCCAAGATCGGTTGAACTTTTTTAGACCCCTCCCCATGACGTCGATCAATTACATGTATGTGCCCCCCCCCCCCCCCAAACATCAAACTCTTGCTACGGGCAGATGAGGTTTCCTTTTTCTACGTCAGCAAAGATGCCGACAAATTCCAAAGCTAGAAGCGAAAAAAATATTTCGGACAACCGCGTATCACGGCTTTCTCTCCTCTACTACCTATGCGACAACCGACCAACCGCTATCATTCTGCTATGTATACCAACAAGTTTTTGCTGACTTCGAACCATTTTATCTCAATTCAATTCAAATGAACATTTATTTTCCATTCAATTTGACAACATATTTGACATTTGTTCAAACAATACAATTTATTCAGTGCACCTATCACATATAACATATTTTTTACTACCATATTGTATTCAATTATTAATAGAAACTGTTTATTAGTTTTATCATTATTGTTATGGTTATGATTATTATTATGATTATATCATTGTGATAAGAGTATTATCTTCATCATTTCTATGTTAACACCTATTCCCTCTCTCTCTCTCTCTCACTCTCTCTCTCTTTTGCTGTGTCTCTCTGTCTGTTTCATTTTACGCGAAGTTGCCTTTTATTGCCTTATCTATTGTCAATAGAATAAAATCAGACGTCATTTATTTGAATTATGTCAAGATTCCATTGTTTAAGTTCTTATCATTTCACCTTATCACAGATATTTCACACATCAGCAGAACTGTTGACCTTCACTGTAAGGTTATCAAGCAAAACTATATCAAATGTAATATGACATAATTAATGTTGGAAGTACTGATCAGGCTATACTCGACCCCCCCCCCCCCCCCCCCCCCCCCACTCCTGGGTCGGAATGACCGCATGCGTGTTACCAAAATGTCCGGTAAAGGGGTACTTTTCACGCACCAAAGTCCGGCCCGTACATACACAAAATTGACTTTACACACCGAACTTAGGGGGTGTTTTCAAAAGGAGGGAACACGCATATGCGTACCCTTAATAACACTGAGTGGGGGGGGGGGGGGCGGGATACTCGAACTTTGTATCTTTTGCAAATAGGCCTAAGGCCTATATATTGTCTCTAGACCGGTGATCAAATAAATCTATATTTAATTATTTATTTATTTATTTCTGATATTTAGACAGGGTGACTCATTATCACCAATAATGGTGGTCTTCCATGATGCCCTGTTAAACATAATGAGGTACATTATGGCTTACTTCTCAGAAATGAGTCATGGCTCCTTGCATGTTATCAGCACATGTGTGCTCTTGCTCTCTTCTTCATTTTACCTCCTCTATTCCATTGCTACTAAAATTCTTCATGTGATTTGTGTTAGCTGTATTTTCACATTTTAATGTTTTTAGGAGTGTTTTGGCAGTTACTTTTACTTCTGTTAACATTAATTTCTCTTAACATATAGTTTCAATTATGTTTGTATTTAATTATATTTTATTTTGTAAGACTTGCACCCATTCCCCGACCCCCTTTTCCTGCTATCATGCATTTTGTAGACACATTTTTGTTATTATGTCATGGACAATATATTCTTTGATGTTTCATGTAACTATATATTATGTTCAATATTGATGAATTGAATGAATCATTGGATGACAAAGTGGATTGTAAATATTATCTTCCTCATGAATTTAATTCAAGATTTGAGAGTGAAAATAATTCCTTTAGCTTATTACATACAAATGCACGAAGTCTTGTTAAAAATTATGAATATCTGAACATTCTGCTGTCGGCCCTCACCAAACCGTTTTCAGTCATAGGAGTCACAGAAACGTGGCTTAATGATACATCTCCATCTACTTTATGTAATATTGACAATTATTCGATTGTACGTTCTGATAGAAAAACCGGAAGGGGTGGTGGAGCTGCTATGTTTATCTCAAACTTGTTAACATACAAAATTAGATCTGACCTTAGTTTGAAGAGTGATGGTACTGACTCGATATGCATTGAAATCAATATGGCTCAAAGGAAAAACATCTTGATATGTACAATATATAGGCCTCCGCATACAAATGTTGAATTATTTTTGGATGAGTTTGATAGGATGCTGCATAAGGTCAATCTAGAAAATAAGGATGTTTACTTGATGGGTGATTTTAATATTGATCTTTTGCAGGAAGATAATACTTTTCATAATATGTTACGATCAAATTCATTCAATGCCATGATTGATAAACCAACCAGATTGGCAAATAACTCTTCTACATTGATAGATAACATTTTTACAAATGTCACCAATAACTATATAGGCTCTGGCCTCTTGTATAGTGAAATCTCTGACCACCTTCCAATTTTCCTGATTTGTAATCATGTTCGCAATTATCCTGAGGACGAAAAGAATCAAGCTATGATACGTAAAATCACAGCTGAAAAAATAGCCATGTTTAATGACGAACTACTCAAAGTAACATGGAATGACGTGGTCGCATGTACTGACACCAATAAGGCATATGCACTTTTTTGGAACTTGTTCTCCTCTCTTTTAAATAAACATATCCCAATGACTAAAAAAAGATCGGCAAGAAATAGAATCAAGCAGCCATGGATAACTAAAGGTATCTTTTGCTCTATTAAAAAATGGAATAGATTATATAAATATAGTCTTCGACACCCAGGAGAGGAAAGCTTGAATAATTACAAATCATATAGGAACAAACTAACCACCATTATTAGACAGTCTCGACAAATGTATTTTGCCAAGCAGTTTGAAAATGCAAATGGAAATGCATCATCAACGTGGAATGTGATCAATCAAGCCCTCAAAAAACAAAAGAGTAAATCAAAGTGTCATATTACCAAAGATAATAATACAATGGTTGATTCAAAAGAAATAGCAAATTGCTTCAATGCTTACTTTGTTGGGGTTGGCCCCAATCAGGCCAATACAATAGCTTCGAACGGAGTCGACTTCTCACAATTTCTTCAAACTCCCTGCAACAAGTCATTATTTCTCAAACCAACAAACTTGATTGAAATCTTGAATATTGCACGTTCTCTTAAAATAAGCTATGCTAACGGTCATGATGGGATAAGCACATATCTTTTGAAACAAGTTATAGTAAATATAATAACCCCACTAGTGCATATTTTTAATCTCTCTCTGACGACAGGTACATTTCCAGAAGCATTTAAGATTGCTAAGGTTGTTCCGATATACAAAAAGGATGACTCTTCCCAAGTCTCAAACTATCGCCCTGTTTCTATTCTCTCGAGTTTGTCCAAAGTATTGGAAAGACTTATATACAATAGGCTATATTGTTTTCTAACAGAAAATGACTTACTGAATCAGGATCAATATGGTTTCAGGAAATACCACTCAACCGATTTAGCCCTTGCACAATTATATGATAAGGTTTCGAATGCTTTGGCGTCTCGAAAGCATGTTATTGGTGTATTCATGGACTTAAGCAAAGCATTTGACACTCTTGATCACAAGGTACTATCAAGCAAACTTCATTATTACGGAGTAAGAGGAGTTGCTCTTGACTGGTTTAATGATTATTTGTCAGGTAGAAAGCAATATGTAAGCTACGAATCTGTAGATTCATCATTATTGCCTATGAAATGTGGTGTCCCACAAGGATCGATACTCGGTCTTTTATTGTTTCTACTGTATGTTAATGATATCTCGAACTCAACTACATCATTACAATATATTATATTTGCTGATGATACTAATGTGTTTTGCTCCAATTCCGATTTTCGATCACTTCAGAGAATTCTGAACACCGAGCTACCTAAGCTGTCTTTGTGGTTTAGGAGCAACAAATTGTCTCTGAATCTGAAAAAAACTAATTATATCCATTTTCAAAGCAGGAAAAATGCAACTGATAAACCTATACCTGAAATAGTCTTGGATGGTGAATATTTGGAGAAAAAAACAAAATACTAAATTTCTTGGAACTATCATCAATGAAAATCTGAAATGGAGTGATCATGTACATTACGTTTCAAAGAGAGTGTCACGCACTGTTGGTTTACTGTATAAGTTAAAACATTATGTGCCTTTGAATATTCTATATATGCTATACAATTCCTTGATTCTTCCTTACATGTCTTATTGCAATATACTGTGGGCAGACTCAAAAGTATATACTGATAAAATGCTACTTTTACAAAAGAAAGCGATTCGTGTGTGTACCAATGCTGGATATCGCGATCACACTGATCCCCTATTCGCGAGGTTAAAAACTCTGAAAGTAACTGATATTAACTTTTTACAAAAAGCACTGTTCATGTTCCGTCTACATAATGATTCCCTACCTTCCCACTTCCCACCAATGTTTTGTTTGAATAGAAATATTCATACATACCCAACCAGACAATCAAATAAATACCATTTATGTAATCCTAAAACAACAATGGCTATGAAATCTATAAGACATTCTGGTCCGGATATTTGGAACTCACTGTCCGTTGACATCCGTAACTTGAAGTCAGTATATACTTTCAAGAAAAGTGTGAAATCAATTTTATTGAGCAAATATTGACAAATCTCTTAAATTAACACATGATATCATATATGTTTGTCAGCATTTTCTTGATATAGCAGGAAAATCCCCCTCCCATGCACCCTCTATCCCATTTTTTTTTTTGGTTGCAAGTCACTGTTTATTTTTTGTTATTTTCCCCCAATTATGTTTTGTAATTTACTTTACTTTACAATCGTTATGATTTTAAATGTTTCTGGGCTGCAAGCGTATCAAGCTGTCACGCTTAGGCTGTAGCCCTTCTGTATCATCACCTCTTCGAGCGTATGTATCTATGATTTACTGAATGTGGAAATGTAATTTAATTTATGTTTTATACTCATGTAAAGACATTGTCACATTATTGTTATAACCTATGATGATTCAGTAACCAATAAATATTTCAACTATAGTTTAACAAATATATAATATAATAATATTAATAACAAGTCAACGCAAAGCGTAGCACCCCCTCACAGGGTACACAATATGGCCTATATACGTCAGAACAAGTTACCTCCATTGGATTATACTATTATATTACTTGGCAAGGAAGTTAACCATATTTTCACATATATAATTAGGTGTTTTTGCATGGTTAATGACCAACATACTCAGAAATCGAACTTAGGCCGTACATGTTTTTTGATACCATGTACCTTCATATTAAATTTCATTAAAATTCGTCAAACATTACTCAAGTTATCGAATGGAAACCAGATTCGCATATTTAATGACCTATGACCTTTGACCTACATACTCCGGAATCAAACTTAGGCTGTGTTTTGATACCATGAACCTTCATATCAATACTGACCAAATTTAGACAAATAATCAAAAAGCTGAGTAAAAGAGTTATCTGATCCATATAAAAAAAACACCGAATCATCTGCAAATAAAGAAATATTTACCTCTTGATCTTCACTAGGAATACCTATAGTTTGATCATTTTGACGTATATAAACAGCCATTATCTCAAATTCTCAATAACAAACAAAAACAAATACGGAGAGCGTGCGGTAAGTGTTTGTAATTGTAGTTCTAACTTGCAAAGTTTGCCGCGCCAAGTCTTGGTCTTAGCTAGAATCGGGGTGGTGTAATTCCTACACTAGATAAATTCTGTTAAAAGATTTGAATATATTGTTGAAGAAAACATTTCGTCCTACATCACAGACACATTACCGATTGAGCCAATTCGAAGAGCGTTACAACTTTCGAAAATTCATAACTTTATCATTCTTTCTCTGATCATGAGAATCATCTGTATCGGTAGTAGTAGTAGTAGAATGGTTTTATTAGAACAACTGCAAAATGTTTTACAAGCTCAGTTTTAAAAAGCATTTCAACAAAACTTAGATATAGGCCAGTACAAATAATGCACTGTAAAGTAGATCGTAACTTATTACTTATTCCATAATACAAATTGATGGTACAAATAGAATAGATTCGTCATTATTGTTATTTTTGTAATCATTGTTAAGTGAGGAATATTCATATTTTAAATAGAAATTGAGGCTGATTTATTGAGTTATAACAAGTAAATACTAAAAGATTTGTTTAATTTCAAACCGTAATAAAACGCACATTGAATGTCTATTCATAATGCTACACAATGAGGATTTATCATAGAAACATAACAGAGAAATTACAAAGTTTCCTTTCATAATCTTAATTTCTGTTATTACATCCACCTACCTCTTTGTTTTTTTTGTCTTTACCATCTTCACGCAACACGATAACAAATACTTTCGAAAAACAAACAATAGCATCCTGCATTACCTATTGAAATGTGCGAACGTGACAATGGAGTATTACGTCATTTGAAAATGATTCCTATAGGACAAACAATAGGAAACTAAATTTCCCTTGATGTGCTTTGCCAATATATCAACTGTCTGACATCAGCATCTCACCAGGGGTGAAGGTAACCCCCTCCCCCTTCCCCTCCCCTCCCCCTTCCCCCTCCCCTCCCTGTAAAGTCCCACATGAAAATCAGTAAAGGTTACACGAGTTTAGAACATAGGGCAGCCCAAATTAACGTTGTCCCCTCCCCCATCTTATCGTTTCCGGAAAATATATTCAAATGCGTATATGCTTCAGTAAGCTGTGCAGTAGGCGCTCGAATTTACTTTAAAAATTAATGTCTAAGGCTATTCATCCTGACAATGAATTCGACAGAGCGCCATATCTATGATAATGAGCTTCCCATTACATTTCTCTATCTTTCTTGTTCTAAAGATTTGTTATAATATTATTTTCTTTTATCATCCCCACCCCACGTAACCCCCCCCCCTTTTTTTTTTCTCTCTCTCTCTTTTTCTCTCTGTCTCTATCTCTCTCTTGTTCATTCTCTTTGGATGTTTACCTATTGTAACGTACTAGTATGTCATCAGGGGCGTATACATCATTATAAAAAAGAAGAAACGCTGTACGCCCCATCTGATCCGTCTAGGGGAAGATTTTGTCTCATGTTCGTACATTATCCCAGTTAATGAGTACCTGTTTCATATCATTAGGGACTTTTAGATTCGCACGAAGACAACGTGGATTGCTACGGTCGACGTCCTTTTAATGCACTGCCTTGAATGGACGTCACACGTATTAGTCCACGCAAATCTAAAAGTCCCTAATAGCTGGCTAGTGGTCACTCTTTTTTCACTCAAAGACAATGAATGCCCAGAGTGCAGGCAAAAGAGCGCCCTCAATACGATGCATAACATAAACAAAAACTGAATGGATGTTTCTCGTCTGAGATGATCATCCCACTCGGTCTTTCTGGATCAAAATGATTTACATTATTGTCTCTCATCCCACCCCGCACAACGTTCGATTTGTTTTTCTTCTCCTACTTGAAAAGATGATGCTTAGAACATCTCTGAAATAAACTTTTGATGTGTATTTTCATGAATCGAACAAAACTAGCGCGCCGTCGCAGAAAGAGTTATTAGGCAATTTTCGCAAACTCATTGGGGAATTACAATCTGCGGTTCGTGTGCAAAATCGAGAAGATACTATAGTAACAGTTGGATGACCGCTGAGGCCCTGAAATCTAGAACGGGTTTTGGCCAAATCTACGGGCGTTCTCAAAGACGCCCCAAGTGAATCAAGTGCCTCGATACAAACTATTTCATTCACCTGATAATAATAATAGTATTTAAATAGACAGAATCCAATCTGCATACATTAGTTGTTGCCACACTTAATACATGCAGTTTGCATTCTGACTATTGCGAATCCTAGACAGGTGAATGAAATAATTTGTATTGAGGAAGTTCACAAAGACGTATGTATTAAATTTGATTACATTACGAAAATGGCCTATTCCCTTCCACGCAATACAGTACAGACGGGACTACACGACTAGCACAACTTGTCTCGACCAAGCCACAAAACGGCTTTTTATCAAATTTCAACAATTTATCATCAAGTTTTAAAACAATTCATGTTATATCCATATTCATGTTGTTATTGTTCAGAAACAATAATCGGAAGAAAAAAACTCACCGAAGAGTCATTCGTGTCAGGGGCGGATCTAGGGGGTTAGGAGGTTTAATCCCCCCCCCCCCCCCCCCTTGGGCTGGCCAAGGTGCTTTCTACCCAATTGAAAACAAATTTTAGTGCTCCCTACCCCCAACTAAGCGAAATATTGGTCGGCGCGATTTTTCAAATGTCAATCTTAACTCCCCCCCCCCCCCCCCGCCCACGCCATAGAGAAAAGCTAGATCCGCCCATTACAATTCGTCATCCTTCGTTATTAGACGACGAAATTCTCATCACCATCTTTAGTACAAGCTCGCTGATTGGCTGTTTATTCACTTGGGGCGTCATTGAGAACGCCCGTAAATTTGGTCAAAACCCGTTCTGGATTTCAGTACCTCAGCGATCACCCTGCTGTTACTATAGCAGCTTCTCGATTTTGCACACGAACCGCAGATTCTCTGTCCGTAATGAGCTTGCGTAATACCCCTAATGTTTGTCGAACTGGCAACAACTAATGTATGCAGTTTGGATTCTGTCTATTGAAATACTATTATCCTTATCAGGTGAATGAAATATTTTGTATCGAGGCACTTCACAAAGACGTATGCATTAAAGTTGGTTACATTACGAAAATTGCCTAATGGCATTGCACATGCAATACCACCGTAGAGATACGTACGCATTCACCGAAAAGCGAAACCACGAATTGTATCGAGGACGGTCTGTGTGCGACGGCCGTAAACCTGAGTGCTCTGCTACCGCGAAGGTCTGTAAGTTGCTGAGCGAAAACTCGCTATTTTGATGCCTCACGTACGCACATTTGTGTGGTGCCGGTGAAGCACACAATCTGACCCAGATAATGAAACATGAAAACCTTTGTTAGATTGATAAATCTAACATTTTCAGGGTCTCTTTTTCAATCAACTGTACTGTCTTATTGTTTTGGGGGCCACACATTCTTATATTTTATCACGAAAATCACCTAATATTAATAATAATTTAATATAAATTATTGTGATTATATAAATTCATTTGATCGCAAGTCGCACATCCTCCTTTCTTTGATTGCCATTTTAGTTCTTTCTTGTAAATTAATTGTTTTCAATATTTAATATTTTGAGTTTGTACTTTTTAATTACTGTATTAAGTAATTTTGTAAAAATTGTTGATTAATTGACAATTTGAATTATCTGTTAATTGCTGAAGAAAGTATTGTCATTGTTGTCAGCTGCCCCTGGTCGGGTAACAGACCAAAGCACATAATACAAAATCATGCAAACACAAACACACACACACACACACACACACACACACACATATTCTGTCTCTCTCCCCTCTTTTTTCTGTTTCCCTTTCACTATTCGACCGGGTAGACGTGCCCTTGCCCCCCCCCCCCCCCCCACCCCCGTGCCAGTACGGCTATGCCCGCTCTTTCTCGTCACCATTCTACAACGACGATCTGCGATAAGACACAATAAAACGGGGGATGATGTAGTGTATGACACAAAGTCATAAGGGCGATAATGCTTGCCGTATTTGCATGTGAAAGAGCACGGGGTGAAAAACGCGGGAAAGAATCAATGAAAAACACCTGGCGCGCTGTGTGCAGGTGAATTTGCAGAGCGCATGCGCAAATGCAGTGTTCCATCTCCCTCTTTCTCTCGCATTCTCTCTCTCTCTCCTCCTTTCTTTACGTTATGTTTGTATATTCCACCCTCCATCTCTCTTATATACGTCCTTCCTTTTCTCTGTCTCCAGCACATTATCCCTTGTTTATCTTTTCCCCTCTCTTCCATTTTCGTAGGATCTACCCTCTCACTTTTTCTTCTGTGTCTCTCTCATTTGGGTCTCTCTCTCTTTCTCTCTTTCTCTCTCTCTCTCTCTCTCTCTCTCACACACACACACACAATCGCACAATCACACACACACACACACACACACACCTGCACGAACAAAATCTCAATCAATTTATCTTTTTCTTTGCCTCTCTACTTTCCCCTCTCTTTATTCTATTATCTCGATTGTTTTTTCTTCTTCTCCCTCTCTCCTCCTTTCATAACATCATCTCTATATAGCCCAGCCATCTTTTGTTTTGTCTGAAAAAAATAGCATTTTATTTCATATTTTTGCTTTCCTTCACGAAGATATCATTTCAATGGATTCTAAGGAGCAGGTGCTGTTACATCTATAGAAGATGAGAAGCTGTCCAGAGCGAAACTTCAGGAATGTTCAAGTACGAAATAGATCATCTTTAAATACAAATTTCACCATGTAATACATGCAGGTAACAACTAGATTATTCATATCCCTTGTAAATGTTATGTTTTTTGTTTTTCATAACTAAAAATGAAACTGAAAGGTGGACTGGTTGAATTAGGGCCCTTTTTGATGTAAGCTTTAATATGTCACAGTCTCAAGAAAAATAAATCGGAACAAATCAATTCTTCACATATAGGCCCCCTACTTTTAAAATAAAATCACAAAACTGGGTAAGGGTATAAATATGAATAATTCACTTGTTAACTGTAGGCCTACAATTCATCAGCGTTACATTCTTACTTATAATCCCGTGTAAGAACCCGGTAGAAGTAGAAGACGAAGGAGGAGAAGAAAAAGAAGAAGAAGAAGAAGAAGAAGAAGAAGAATAAAAATAAGAAGAAGAAGAAGAAGAAGAAGAAGAAGAAAAAGAAGAAAAAGAAGAACAAGAAAAAGAAGAAGAAGAAGAAGAAGAAGAAGAAGAAGAAGAAGAAGAAAAAGAAGAAGAAGAACAAGAACAAGAAAAAGAAGAAGAAGAAGAAGAAGAAGAAGAAGAAGAAGAAGAAGAAAAAGAAGAAGAAGAAGAAGAAGAAGAAGAAGAAGTAGAAGGAGAAGGAGGAGAAGAAAAAACAAGAAGAAGAAAACCTGAGAAAAGTTGTCGGTGAGCCCATTAGACTAACAATGTCAGTCTCGAGTTCCACCAGTGTCATTAGTCGTAAGTCTCATGGTTTGTTGCCGTTGTAATTTTTTTAAGATTTTAGAGATAACAATTTTTTATTATGTCCCTTTTCAGGAGAAATGTCTACTATGATATAGGCCTACAATGTATATGACTTCAATAGGGTTAAACACGCTGTGAGTATGGTGAAAATGAAATGCCCCGTGCATTTAACGACTTAATTTTCGGACGGGGAGAAATTTGTCGCTTTTCACACGACTCGAAATTGCATTTGCGCTTTTTAATGACAATTATAGTCTTGATACTGGCTTGATGAACTTGACTTTTGGTTACAAGTCATGATCATATTTTAAGAGGTTGGTTAGAAAGGCGTCAGAGCGTAACAATGGTTTCTGCGATCATCGTGTAGAAAGGAGCAAACGCCGAGGAAAGCGACACACCTAGGATGAATACTTGTCCTGAATATCATGCTCTTTACAATAGGAAGTTTTTGTTTGATGTGCTTATCGTTTGCAAAGACTGCACATGTCTGTCATTTATATACTTTTGTTGGCATAATTTTTGTTTAAAATCAAATAACAATTTGACGAAACATTACCAAATTTGAAAAGTAAAATCTCTTCAAGATAAAAGTAAAGATTTGTAGGGTGTTTATCCTATTGGAACTTCTTATACTATAGAGCATTTACAGAGACCAATCTGCACCGGTTTCAAACGAAATAAGTTTGTCCAATGTCGAATTAGGGAGACATGTGAGGAAGTGAACGTAAAGGCAGCACCTAAGCGCTTGGGGGGGGGGGCGTCTAAGGGGACTTTTTTCATTTAATATTTCGCTTTCTACTTATTTTGCACATCCATCTGAGCAATTGTGGATGGGCTTGTACAATTTTCCAGTAATATCTGGTTATACTTGGCTTGCTTGCTTGCTTGTCAGATCGTTATGGAATTGTGTGCCCCCCCCCCCCCCCCCCTCCCCCCGGTCACGGCAACCTGGATCCGCCACTGACTCACACTGGTAATTTCCCCAAGACTGTAAGCCGACGACAATGCCTGATTTTATATCATCTAGGCTAAAATGATTAATGCTCCGACGTCAGACAACACATTGAACGAATGAAGAAATAACTTGTAGCAGAAGTCAGTCGAGTCCCACACGTGTGTTTTCAAGGTTGTTAAGAAGGATACATGCGTCTTTGATCCTAAGTTGAGAGCGTCTTGATTAACGATATACGTAGATGCATCGGAATTCATGTCTCTTCACCCCCCCCCCCCCTTTAGTAAAGTAATACATAGTTGTTAACTAAATGTATATGATTATATATTGATGTTAGCGTTACATTATTGTTAAGGTTTGTCTATGTACGTGTTTGTATTCAAATAATATGTATATATATATCAGAAGCATCTTCCTTTGGAATGGAGCAGAAATTTTGCTTACTTTAACTAAAAACGCTCCTCTATTTGACTTCATCAGGAAGATGGGATGTGTAATGGCATTGAGAAAACTTGAGCTTAAACCAATCTAAATGAAAATAGAGGGCCCCGTCAGAAGCTTATCGTGATAATTAATGTTGTTTAATTTCACTATTAAGATATAATTTATCATGATAATGAATGTTGTTTAATTTCACTTTTAAGATATAATTTATTTATACAATAATTTGTTAATATGTTAAGTCTTAAAATAAAAATAACAAAACAAAAGCAAACTTTTCCTTGAAAAAATCGGGATGAACGTTAATTAGTAATACAGTGAGGCAAAACTATGATTCATATAAATCCGCATTAATGATATTTTTCGAGTTCATGACACTTACATGGACATAAATGCTTATGAATCGTCCTCGTTTTTCACTTCGCTGAGAAACATCATCTCATGCAGCATTAAGCCTTGTAAGAAGTGAAAACATGCCCCAGCGAAACACCCCCAGCAAAGGGACAGGTGCGTGCCGTGTTGCAAGCCGTTGCTATGGTAACTCGAGTATTGACCAATCACAGAGCAGGATGACGAAGAGCGAGGCAGGCTCATCGGCCGCCATCTTGGATCCAAGTACGTCTACCGAAGATATTTGGTAAATAAACTTTTTAACGGTATCTTTTTTCTCGACTGGAGTTTGTTTTTGCGTAATTGCCAAGGGAATTGGAATATTACGGAAATATTTATACATATGCAGCCATTGTTTGACGTTGTAATTAAAGGAAACTATGTATCTCTGTGGAATAACATTGAAGTGCCAATATCTTTGAGGATTTATATCAAGAAAACACAAAGTGAGTGAAGTGATATGTGATGGAAATTGCCTGAACTTCGATCGCTTGTTTTTCCATCAACAACGGTTTCGCATTGATCCATCAGTTTTTAACGATCAACTTGTAATCAATTTTTGGGATATTATAATTGGATTTCTCCTGTATTTCTTGGATGGAATACTCATGATTAGATTAAACGTGTATCAAATGTGTTACCTATAAACCATTTGTGTCAAATAAGTGGAGAACTTTATAGCTATCGTCTCAAAGTTGAGAAAGGACTCCTACTTCAAGTTTGATAGTATCTCCGTCTGCCTGTGTTTGATCTAAATTGACACTGCACATCGTTTTGTTTGGGAAAAGGAGATAAAGAGCTTCACAAGTTTAAAAGATAAGGAGAAGAAAGGGTTCAAATTGTGGTTCATTTCCTGAAAGCAAACATAAAAGTGCAAATGGCGATATAAAACATAACAAATTATCGTGATTACCTATTTCCACGTCCGCTAAACTGATTGTTATGATAACATAATTTGGTAAGTGTTCTAAACGCAGTATTACCAGTGTGTTAAGAAAACAGAAAGTGACTTTAAAAACCGCGATCCTTTTTCATTTTGTACTTTCAAATTCTCATCAAGTGTGTGTTTACAATGTCATGCAGATACGAAGTGAAGAAGTAAAACAAGGACCATATTTTTGTCAATTGTCTGCCTCTAATTTTATGACAATTGTTTTAAAAAACGCCGGTAATTAGATACTCTAAAAGTACTCTAATAGCCGTTCAAACAAAAGCCATTACGCCTTTGTATTTCAGACCGCCACGAGTTGCTGGTAGCATATCAGTTCAAGTGCATTACCAGTTCGCTTAACAACGGTGCGTTGCTTCGCCAAGGTGGAACTTGCTTGTTGAAGATGCTTTGTGGTGGTGGTGGTGTTCGCTAATTAACAAGAAGCGTAACAATGGATCATTGGATCGCAAATGTCGATTCTAGTTGAATGTGTGACCGATTTTATATGATATTTGGAGGATCCTATCTCAGTTTCTGTTAACCGTGAAATGGTATTCATATTTGACGCATGGTTGCGTGGAGGTTTATAATCACCATGTAAACTTGTATGAATATCTGTCGTGGAGGTGGCCTTATTGGCGTCCTATTAGCGCAATAGCCTTGAAATAGAGGAATAACTTCTGTGGATCAAATAAAGAAATAGCTTTTGAAAATTGATTCTGAGGAAGAATGCATGTACCATTAGACAGAGTTATGGAGGAAGATGAAGATGGGGAGTCAGCGGTGGAGCGACTCGTCTCTATGCGGGCAGCTCAGGCGGCGCAGGACAACAAGGTCCGCATCAACGTCGGCGGCATCCGACACGAAACGTACAAATCGACCCTACGCAATATCCCCGATACCCGCCTCGCGTGGATGACGACGATCTCGACCTCGAGCACGACGGCGGATTACGATCCAATCACGTGCGAGTTTTTCTTTGACCGCCACCCGACCATGTTCGAAGCGGTGTTGAACTATTACCGGACGGGGAAGCTTCACGCGCCGACCAACGTCTGCGGGCCTGCTTTCGAAGAGGAGCTCACGTTTTGGGGAATTGACGAGAAACAGATTGAGCCATGCTGCTGGTCGCATTATACCCAGCACCGTGACGCGCAAGAAACACTACACAAACTACAGGTAGGCTTTATGAGAAGAAAGGTGTTAGTTTAATGTTTGTTCTTTGTTAGTGTAAAAGTAAAGCAATGCAAAATATAAATATATGCAGCATGCAAGTAACATTTCCAAAACTACTGCAAAGAAGAGTAAAAGTGTTTAACTTTGGTTTTGATTAGGTGTGTCATTCAAATTGATGCACTCATCTGTTACAAAAATGAGTTTGTAATCCCATAATGCAACAGAAACCCTACAAGCTACATGTAAGGAAATAACACTTAACAAAATAAACTGCTGGTAAAGAGATTATTGAATATGATATGTAGTTCGTTGTTAGTCTCTCTAATAGTTTAGGCTAAGTACTTACCTGTTTACAATAACCAATAAACAGACACAAAAACAACCAGCACATCGACGATCATGAAACATCTAAACAACAACAGGTAAAGAGGGAAAAGGGTGTCAGGGTTCGGTGTTTTTAGGAATCGTCTCTTTTCTTTGGGCGAAGGGGATGGGGTAGTCTGCACAAAAAGGAACTGATGCATTCCCTCATTGATCATTTGCGTGTTAATACCCCTTTCAATCATTTTGAGTAGATAAGCATTTAATGTTTACCTTTGAACTTTGTGCTTGTGTCAGAGGTTATAGGTTTTAATGCTTCCATCTTTTTACACAATCCTGGGGAGTGTTTCCCAAAGATCGAACTTAACTCTAAATTGGACTTAAATATAATGGAGAGCCAATTGAAACCTTATAATGAAACATATTCAAAAGCAAAAATTGAAGTATGTTAAACTTTTCATAAATTCCACATCAAGAACATGAAATCTCCCATAATACTAGAAAATATCAATGATTTGAATCAACATTTTATGCCTTTTAAAATAACTTTTTCAAAATATTGTTAATGATGCTTACGGCTTTCCATAATTGTTAAGTCCAACTTAGAGATAAGTTCAACTTAGGATCTTTGTGAAACACCCCCCAGGATCCGCCTGAAAGCTAATACATTTGTCTTTCCATATAATCCAGGGTGGTGGCTTCGAAAGCGACGATGATGAGGAAGAGGATGTCGCCAGAATCTTCGGCATCGAGGAGGCGTGCGAGACGGGAGAAGAATCAGTGGTACAGAAAATGGCAGCCCAGGATATGGACCCTTTTAGAAGAACCCTATTCCTCACGTGCTGCTTTGGTAAGAAAGACATTTTGCTGATGAGTTTTTAATATTTTTGTATTAATGTTATTACTGTTTGATAATTTGTATTTGTTGTTGACGTTACCTTCCCTCGATGGACCATAAATCAGGTTAACTCCAGGGCTTTTCTTATTATGTTCTCCATTTATGTGTATGTATTTGTAATCTTGTCTCTGCTCCTTTATTGCCGAAGTATTAATAAAGTGATGTACCAACAATAATAGCCACGTTTGTATAGCGCTTATAGTTTCTAAGCGCTTTACATTATAATGATTGGAACCAGCTACAATTTATGATAAGTAATCGTCCAACTCTCTCAATCTTTAAACAAGAACTTAAAACCCAAACCCGGAATCAGAAATGTAGGGCAAAATTTTGCTGACTAAATTATCTCGATCCAGATGATTACTATACCCCATTCATTGGATTCAATCGCAACATCGCAAAAATCGCAAAAGGCGCCATTAAGCTTGCACATGTCATGCCAATCAGTTTCGTATCCTATACCGTGTACCCAATTCAACACCTGGGTGGAGAGTGGCAAAATATGTAGGTTAATGTCTCGCCAAAGGACATTGTTGTTGTTGCTGCTGTTGTTGTTGTGAATGGGTGAAGTTAAGAATTAATGAAACGTTCTGGAGCAATTGTCGCAGGAGTATGCACATCCAATCCCGAACACCCTTCGAACATTCCCTCCCAAATCACAATTGAATGCTTGATGAAATGTTGCAGTTTCGCCAAGGGCGCAACGGCAATATGGTAAAAAAGACGGTGACAGAGATGGATTTGCGTATTATTGTGTTAGAGAAGATGGCGTCATCGATGTACCTTGTTCAAATCAATATGGTGTCGAAGTAAACGATACACAACAATATGTACATTAGTGAAGACGCTGTCAAGCAAAAAGAGAAAACAAAACAAAATACATATATTTTTTTTTTAAGAGTTAAGAAAAATAATGAAATTATTACGATTAATGAATAATTTATCCTATTAATGACTGATGACCGACCACAATTTCAACTCCTTTAAAACACCTGTTCAACTATACTTATTTGAGAGGCTGTCATTATTCTATAGCCATTAGCAGGTAATTATACTCTCTATTTACTAGTCGGTCAACGTTACGGTGTTACAATATGCCATGGCCATAATGGCCACTTCATGCTGAGTGGCTCTCAAGTGCTTACCGTTTATCATAAGACACCTTTCACCCCTTGTCAACATGGTGTCGATTAGAACTGCACCCGTATTCAAACAGACAGTTTCCATTATAGAGGCGGTCTAGGATTAAAATTCGGCCCTTGCATTTTGATTCACGGGCGAGCCTCTGCATGTAAGGGGGGGGGGGGTTGCAGCCCTAAAAAAAAAAATTGAAATTATATTCATATTTAGGCAACCGACACCTCGTATCCGGGCAATGTAGTGGTATATTTTGATTTTACCACATATCAAGTAAAGTGTCATTTATTTTGCTCGCAGATTTTAGAAACTAGAAACCTTTAATATATTCGAACACGAGACAAAATTACCCCCCCCCCCCGACCCTCCCGAAATCGTGACCGTATTCTTATTGATAAGGCTATAACAATAGATGAAAATAAGATAGAGACATGGAAATATAACAAGGTAGAGGGAGGGAGAAGGAAAGAGAGAGAGAGAGAGATAGAGAGAGAGATGACGAGTATGTGTCGTCATTGGAATGGTTTGTAATGTGTCCCGCATAATTACAGGCTGAGTGAGAAATTAATATCCATGGCAACTATTTGTATGACAATGTTTGCATGAAAGACAAACCACGTGTGGAAAAATGTCAGAAGGAAACGTAGTATAGAAGGAAGTAGTAGTATTAATTACAATACTACTACTAC